>JBBPMP010000144.1:0-50259 GCA_038090395.1 Boletales sp. KT-2023a | reverse complement strand
GCTAAATGGATAATTCGGCTTTTCAGTGACGCTGCGACTAAGCGAGCCACCGTGAGTCACCATTAGCCCGTAAAGTTCAATTTAGTTCGAATTTAGTCCGAATTAGACTTTTGCCTTTTTCCTGATGAGCGAGACACATCGATCTCTAACGGGGTCGGTTTCATGGCCATATGCCAGAGCATCACTATCAACTCTGTTGATACTATCGTAGTCGCCGCCAAACGCAATAAAGCGCAGGGACCCTGAAAATGATTCTCACTTGTGACATCAACGGGTCACCACGGGAATTTGTACGGTTGATTCTGATGACACGTCTTTGCGAAACGAAAACGATCGTTGGGAATAGGCACAGCGGGAACCCCCAAGCAGTAGTGGCTTTCCAATAAACAGACTCGTTGGTACACCACGATACTTGAGACACTTTGCCTCACGTCGGTCCTTTACTATAGCATTTGTAACTACGTGATCAAACGTTTTGGGTCCGGCGTGCGGGGGCTTCAATTAATGTGCTCCGGTACTCGTGAAAGTGTCAATCGTGGAAGGACAGTAGAGCCACCTTGGGTCGTCCTCTATAGTATGTCATGTCCCTGCCTCTGCAGCAAGGGCTCGAGTTCGGCATTTCTAAGAGCCGTCTGCTCGTGATCGCTTTCATAAACTATGCCGATATTGATGAAAAATGGTCCGCGTTCAAGTGCGTACAATAGGCACTTATGGAAGGTCAGTTCCTCTAGCGTCCGCCCCGATGTTTCTGGAAGCATGAAGTATATGAATACGATCTCAAACGCGATCCACACGCAGTATCTTAATATCACTTCAGCCCCAGTCCGTTTTATATAGTAAACGTTACCCACACAATATAGTATTTCCAACCTGCCAATCCCGCAGCCCCTGATCAGCCCGATAAAACGTGTACGAAGCAGAGGCGTACCTGCAACATGGATCCCAATAGGATCTACAAATTGGCTAACAAATCCTGCGCCGTGACTGCATAACTGAGCGATCGTGATGCCTCTTGTTCGCATGTGGAATGGGAATAACTCCACATAAAAGGCTATCATGTTCGTTACGATGGTCGTGACGGCTTCAATGATCCTTCAAGCTTACTGTATAATAGTGCATTGTATGCCAAATTATACGCCGGACCGTGTAAAAGGATGACTCCGCGGATCGCGTAACGGGAAAGTACACGCCGTACTTGTCGATGAATGGTAATGCTCACAATAGCACCAACCGCGAAGAAAGTATGCTCCGGGTCCATGCATAGTGCGCACTAGCCATGATCCAGGCAATAAAAACCGCGAACAGTGAGATTGTACATGCCTGGAAGAAACTGAGCACAACGAGAACAGAAAGCCAAACCCATTACAGACCAGAAACATTGTCCGCCGCGGAAATCGGGGTACAATCAACGCGATAGACGTGCCGTTCACGAGCTCCCAGATACATTTTGCAAGGTTAAACAAGTTTTTTGAACGGTTATCACGGATTCCGATGGTGTCCAAGACCGGTGAAAGGAAGTACCTTCGTATGTCGTGAGCGAACAACTGTTAAGATCCCTGAAATAGCGTACGAAACCAGCCCCCTTCCGCTCGACATACTGAACACAGCGATGAAAGATGCGACGAAGACCCGCCTTCGCATCCCTGGTGTGGACAATACTTCGCTCCAGCTCATCTTTGCGTTCTTCAGTTCCTCTGTAATCGTGCTTTCAATCTGGCTATGCTCTGCCTCGACAAATTCCGAGTTTTCGTCCCCTTCTGCATGGTATTTGACCAGAATGGCATGTGCTTTATCCCTTCTGCCCTTTGAGACAAGCCAACGAGGAGATTCAGGGAGAAACCAAACAAACGATATCTGAAGCAGACCAGGCAGTACTTGCAGGAAAGACGGGATTCGCCATACCCAATTGTTGGGTATGGCAAATGTACCGAGGGTCACTCCAGCTGCAGTCAAAGTACCTAAGCGGAGTTAATATCATTTATTCGGACAGCGGATCACAGCATCAACTGACCGACCATGTAACTAGCGCCGAAGAGCGAACTCATGACTGTGCGTTCTTTGGGATGTGACAACTCTTTGGTAGTTCATTGACGAGTGGTAAAAAGTCAAAGATTGCAACACACCTCCAATCAAAGAGGAAGCTGAAACGACGGCGAAGATGATGCCGAACCCCAATATGAAGCGGGCGACGGTAAACATTATAACTAGGGGGCTCATGTTGAGCAACGCGTTCCGAGGGGCATGCATCGCTTACGATTCAACGCAGCCCCTTGTAGAGCACCCCCAGTGGTCATGAAGATGCTCCCGATGACTATCGAGTATCGTCTCCCAACCTTATCAACAATGAAGGGAACAAACGGAACGGCAACGATGGAACCCAGGGGTTGCATTGCTGATATGAGGCCTGGCAAAGCAGAATGCGGATGATGATAATCTGCCATCCGACAAGGTTAATCGTTTACAACATCAACAGGGGGCGTGCTTTACATTCAAGCCATGAAGGCACTGCTTGAAGGCCGTTTAACATGGACCCATCAATCCTGCCGCAGTTCGCTTTCTGTCAGCGCTGCGTCATGAAACAAATGTCTATCAGTTCATACCCGTGAGTGACCTGAACTCCCAAACAAGTTGGAACCATGGAGAGGTATAAGAGACGGAGGTTGGGCTTTTTATACCAAGGGACTTTGTCGTACTGGGCAAGACGAGAGACAATTCCATCGTTGCCCCCTGGTTGGCTCCCATGATTACTACTCCGGGTGGTCATAGTTATACAAAGACCACGGTAAAGTCTCGGAAAGCCTGGGGTATCAACTTTAAGTAGTATGAACCGAGGACTTGATGGTTGCGATATGGCTAGTGTTCCCGCGGCTAGTGTTGTCAAGTTGTACCCGTTTCGGCCTCGGACGTAATTCAGTAAATGTATCGCGCATCGAATCCGCCCTGGACATCATCATCATGTGCGGCGGCGACCTATGCATGAATGGCGACACTATGGCCCGAAGTGCACTGGGCCAAAGCGTATGATATATATGTCGGAAGTGGGACGCTCAGGCTGTCCATGAAGGATTCGATAAACGACACCGATGGCATCACGATGGCCACCAGCAACGGCAGCACACACAACAATTGATCACCTAGTTACCAAATTTGGACCATAATTCGTGGGATATAATTATATAATTATCACTTTGACTACACCTTGTATCATACGCATCAAGTGTGTACAGTTACTCCCTCATAATGCAAACCAGGTTGGAAAGTGCGACAAGGTATGACATATGTGTAAGAGAGTATGCTTATACCTGGTTTACCTTATGAGGGAGTCGACTATACTTTCCCGCACCAAACCATCAACCTCCGCTCTCCTAGCTGGATCTTGCTCGATTTCTCAATTCAAGGTCAACGATACGACAGGCGCCGTCGTGCACTTGGTTGGTCAAACGGCTACCCAAAAAGGATGGCGAGGGGAACGGCACTACCAGGCTCCACCTCCCGCGAGGATGACGCAACAGTATGTCAGCCACTGGCCCACCGTGATGACGACGACAATGTGTCGCGAGAGCAATAGCTACATGGCACCACACATTGCGAATATGAGGGCAGGCAACGCAACTGCGCCATCTCCATGCAACGGCGTACCGAGGGGGGTGGCGACACAATGGCATACCAGGTATCCCGCAATAACAATGATATCGCGATGCAAAGGCGTGCCACCACCACCACCACCACCACAACGACGGGGGGGATAAGGGTGGTGTAATGGTGTGCCCACTGTCACGACAACGATGACACAGGAAATATGATGTAGACACCACAATCTGGATGGTGGGGCTCACGTCTGCTCCGTCAACCTACAGGGGTGTGGCCCTTGGAACTTGGGCCTTCAGCCACTTCCTAGCACTACAAAGTAGCCCTTGTGTGCATAAAAAATATGTAGCCGCCAAAATCTCAGAAACTGTGCGCGAATTAAATTGCACTTCGACCGCCAGGGTGGTTGAGGAAAGGCCTGGAACGCACAACAGCGTTTTGCAATGCTTCCCGTGCTACACCTGAGGTTGTGCATAATGTCGGTATGGTTGGTACTAGATCAGCATATGTGCACGTGATCATATTGGATTCAAACCACCACCATGTCAAAACGAAGCACATCCCCGCCTGGCGATGGACAACTCATCAAACGGGCGCGTTCCAGCACTCCGCCACGGACGCAACTCGTCATATCCTCCTCTGGTGACGACCGTCAAAAAGGCCTCGTTCGCAGTGTCAAACGCACAAGCAATCTCGACGCACCCATCATCAGCCTGAGCGGAGCCCATTCGGTAAGTGCTCGTCATAGGATCGGCATGCGTAAACGTGAACTCATGTGCGTCGCTTGTAGGCTGAAATTTTCAGTTGTCGCTTCGATCCTACCGGACAAAATATCGCCGCGTGTTCAGCTGATAGAAGTGTCTGTGCGTCTGCCTCACTTGCTCCTTGCTCGTCCTATTCATTCACTCTTGTCGCGCCCCGTCGCCATTTTGTAGCACTCTGGCGGACCTATTCTCCAAATACCAACTACGGCCTCTTGTCCAGCCTCCATAAAGCACCCATCCTTGACCTCCAATGGTCTCTTTACTCACCTACTCTCTACACGGTATCTGCAGACCACTTCTTAATTTTGACGGACGTCACCACCGGTCAACGCATCAAAAAAATTCGTGCCCACCGCGGAATCATCAACACCCTTGACAGGACTATGGCGGGGGGAGCAGGGAGCGAACTCGTCGCCACAGGTTCGGATGATGGAACGGTCAGATTGTGGGAGGGCGATGGGGACAAGCAGAGCATTGCAGTTTGGAACGTCGGGTGTCCAGTAACGGCGGTATGTTGGAGTGCGGATGGTCAGCAGGTGTTTGTCGGCGCATTAGACAACGAGATTCACGTAGGTTTTTTTTTTCTTCTCTACCTATAACACGAAGCTGAATGAAACAGGTGTACGATGTACGGAAAAACGAAGAGGTGTATTCGCTCACTGGACATACCGACACGCCCACCTCGCTCGCACTTTCCCCAAACGGATCCTACCTGCTTTCGCCATCTTTTTCCTCTCAGACCATCATCCACGATGTCCGTCCATTCTCCCCTTCCCCAGCCCGAATCCACCGCGTGCTTCACGGCGCACCTGCGGGGTTCGAAAATGCCTTGCTGAAAGGCGCATGGAGCAAGGACGACGATGGAGGACGTGTCGCCGTTGGTGGTGCGGATCGGATGGTGTGTATCTGGGATGTCGAGACTTCACGGGTGTTGTACAAGGTCGGTATATCTTGCATCTTCCGCAATCCAGTGAACGAATACGACGCATATATAGCTCCCCGGACACAAGGGAACCGTTACATCGGCCGATTTCCATCCAAAAGAGCCGATCAGTAAGTATCAGTCCTTTGGCATACATATCATCACCTGACACGCTTTTGGTAGTCTTGACAGGAAGCAAAGACGGCACAATGCTGATGGGTGAGATTGAACAAAGCATGGTGATATAGTAATTGTACCCGTTTCTCGTCACTCGAATGCTGAGCTTTGCAGACGGGGTAAAACATGTTACTACAGTGATATTGCTTACATATCCATCTTACTCTCTATGCATGCCGCCACCTTTTGTGCAACATCCGGTTCCAAGTAACACCGTTTCGTCAAGATGCGCGTCAAGTCTTTGCTTCTTGGCAACACAAAACCCAGAAGCGTACTCAGCCCGCTCAACAGTCGACCAAGCCACGTCTCCGATGGCATTGAAAACTTGGCCTGATCCGCATACTGCCAAAGCAAATCCTGGATCGCAGTCCTCGATTCGACGTATTTGGGGTGTCCTTCCAGGGTGGTGATGCACGCATGACCACCTACGTATATCCCATTCTGTTCGAGCGTTCCAGTGTTGCGCTGCCACCATTCTTCCATGATGCTTTCGCGCTCGAGGTGTGTGATCGCCAACGCGATCGGAACCTGTTTCCTCCCGAGCACCTCGTAAAAGAGGCGATAATTACTCTGCATCGTCGTCGTCACCCTGCTCCCACGGATGCAAAACAGAAAGAGACTGATCCCGCCAGAGGCGTTGAGCCGCTGAATCAGCTCGGCCGCCTTCTCTATCGCGCCCATATATCCATTTGTCCCCTTCTCTGGCTCCTCCATCCCGACGGTATCCCAGAGCCGGATCGTTGCCGCGCCGAGCTGGAACTGATACTCGGTTGACGAGAGCGTGCACGCAACGCTGTCGGGCGAGATCTCGGCGACGTGCCACCCTGCGAGGAGGTTGACGAGCGAGCTTTTGCCGACACCGGTTTCTCCGAAAAGGATGACGTGGAGATCTTGGGTGGGCGCGCTGCGCGGGGTCAGCGCGTGGTCGATGATGAGGTCGCGCACGACACGCTGGCACTCGTCGCGGCGTCCCGGGATTGGTGGGTGTGCGTCGTCAGAGAGAGTGGTGATGCAGGCGTGAGCGGTAAACGTCATACCAAGCTCTGACAGGGTGTTTGCGTTGGTGTGCCACCACGTGTCCATGTCGGCGAGGACGTCGCGTGTGTGCGTGTTGGATTTACGTTCGAGCTCGGTGATCACGGTCACGAGGGGCGTGCTGGGGGAGACACGGTCGCGGAGCGCGATGATAGTGTCGTAGGTCTGTCTCATGCGGTTCGTCACCCGCCTGCCTTGAAAGCAGATGACAAGGAGGTGCACGCCCGCGCCACGGCCGAGCTCGGTGAGAAGGGCACGCAAGGCGGTTTCCGCGTGCTTGAGCGTGCCCCCAGACGGGCCTTCAGTCAGGCCGGGGGTGTCCCAAAGACGGAACGTTTGCGTTTGCAGCAGGTCCCAGTCGTGGTAACTGGTACCAACAGTGATGGCACGCACGTCGCTGGCTGCGACGGCGCTGTCGATGCCCATCACAAGATTGATGAACGAGCTCTTCCCAACGCCAGTTTCGCCCACGACGACGATGTTGCGGGTGAGCTTGAGGGAGAGACTGGATGTCACCCGCAATGGCCCACCGAACGGAACGAGCGGAAGAGAATAGTCGATGAGGAGATTCCGCGCCAGTCGTTGGCATAAGGCACGACGACCTTCCATTGGTGGATAACAGTCGTCCAGGAGTGTCGTCAGACAGGCATGTCCAGAAAACGTCATGTCAAAACCAACGAGTACGCCCTGATTATTCGACCACCATTCTTCCATGGAGGAAAACATGTTCGTTTCGTCACAGCGCTTCTCGAGTTCGGTGATGACTGCGACGACGGGGATTTGTGGGGACACTTGGTTGCGGATGCGTAGAATGATGTCGTACGTTTGTTTCATGCCTTTGGTGACACGCGCGATACCGCGGATGCACATGACGAGGAGGTGCACCCCGCCTTCCTTGACGAGTTCCCTGAGGAGCGTCCGCAGGGCATGCTGTGCCGCCTTGGGCGAGACGTTGCCAAACGATCCCTCACCGAGCCCGGGGGTGTCCCACAGGCGAAATGCGTGCGTCTGGGTATCTGACTGCCAGGGATGACAGCTTGTGTGGGTGGTGACGCCACAAACGTCGTTGGCGGTGGTCGCGCTGTCGGAACCGGAGACGAGATTGATGAAGGAACTTTTACCGACGCCGGTTTCGCCGACGACGACGACGTTACGAGGGATGAGGTGAGGGGCAAGGCTTTTGCAGAAAGAGGGGGTGGTCACCGTCCCATCGAGAACTGGAAAGAGCTTCTGCCATGCTTACCTGGACTGGCTGTCTGTCTTGGTCGACGATGACGACGATGATGACATTTATGTATGTATGCAGTGATTTTTTTCTCTTAGGATGGTGTCACAAGGTGGGCTCGGTAGCCGCAAGCGAGCGCGGTTGGAGTATGGTAAATCGTACCTTTGGGGAGTAGGCTGGCATGATCGAGAGGGGACCCTGGGGAAGGTATGGGCAGGGCCGGGACGCATCATGGTCACCTCGTTGTGACCGTGGCAGACACGATGGACCCCTCCACGAGGCAAGGCGCTATCCGATATGAAATCACCAGATCACGATGGTGTTGGAGATGGGACCATCTGTAGCGAGGTCGTCCTCACTCGCACAGTTGTCAGCTTGAAAGCAGGCCCCTTTCTTCAAGTCGAAAGTCCATCCGAGTCCCTGGGATCGACGTTTCAAAGAAAAGTTGGTCGTCGACGTGATCGAACTGCACGCTGGCGTGCACGACGTGGCAGTTCTGGTGTGAAACGGGTCCTTCTGCCAATAGATGTGTGCCAACGATGCCGGTATCATTGCCTCCATTCGAACACTGTTCGTCACAACAGTTTCTGGTAAAACCGCCATACCGTCGCTCTCTCGCCCTCTACCATGGACAGCAGGGAACGAATCGACGCCTCCACCATCCCGGGAAACGCACCTCATGCGCTCAAACAGTCGCTCGTCGACCTCGTCAGCGCGCAAGCCAAAGTCAACGACGCCGACGGCACGCACGGCGGATATGAATCGGAAATCGCTTCCAGAATCGCATGGGCCGACATTTCGATCATACCCAAGGCAGAGGAGTCAGAGAGACCGGAGGGTCGTGTGGTCGGCGAGATCACGGTCCAAGAAGGTGTGACGCGCGTGCGTCTCGGATACTGCTCTTATGATGTGACGCCCGCTGGCACCTTTAGACATGCTGAACAGCAGGGGCATGATGCACGGTGGTTGCGCTGCGCTGCTGATCGACACGTACGCCCGATGCGCTCGCTCACTACGGTGCCGTGCTTGCTTGCCACTGACGCGCTCTTCAGCTGCTCCTCGTTGCCTATCGCTCTTCTCAGCTTGGCGACGAAAGGCAAAGGTGACCTTGGCGTTTCTCAGTCCCTCAACATCCTCTACCATGCGCCCGCCGCTATGTGCGTCTTTTTCTTTTCCCACCGCTTTTTTGGAGTCGCACCGACGCACGTATCTAGGAACGACAAGTTGCGTATCGTGAACACCACCATGTCGCTCGGCAGCCGTGCCCTATCGTCTCGCTGCGAGGTATGTGTGTGTGTGTTTGAATAGGCTTCACCACATTCCGGCACTCGCCCTTAGATCTGGAATGTCACCAAACACCGACTGGTCGCGTCCGGCATACATACCAAAATGACTGCCTCCGCCCCAAGGCCGAACAGACTTTGATATTTTCTTTTGATCGGTTACTGACCATGGTGGCGCTACCGCTATCGAGTTTGCGGATGCTGGTGAGGCGGGGACTAGTGAGGAAAAGTTACATCGCCTGGAGCGACGCTTATAGAGGGCGAGCGGGAGGCCAGCGAGGATTCGGTTTTGTATCCATGTCTTTCGTTATTCGAGTATTAACGCACGATCGACGTGCCGCGTTTACACTCCGAGGGGGGTTCATGGGCCCTATCATCGTGTTATCAGACCACCGGTAGGTCACAATGGACAATACGCGTAAATGCACGATTTTACTGTAAACTGCCAGACGTCACCCTTTGGTAAATACAATACGATTGCATTGCCCGATCATATCATACATCACCGGGGGCGCACTCGAGCCCAATCTCCTCCCTCGCTTCCATTTGTATTTCTTCGCCTCGCCCCCACCCCTCATTCTCTTCGACGTCCAAAAATCTGATCGTCCCCAATGCAGTGCCGTGAATACCCGCAGGCGATAGCCCGAAACCCGTGTCGATGTCCGTTCCACCTCGCAGGTCGCGGGTATACAGCTTTCGCAGGTTCAGGATGAAGCGAGGTACGAGGGTGTAGGGAGGTATAGCCGCCACAATCCCAATCACGATCACTTGCCATCCGCCCAGCAAGCCGCTTCCTTGGTAAACTTGCATGTTGATGACTGCATATGTCACGATGCTATTAGGAACAATGGTCCAATCTTAGCCATGTAGCAGGCCCGAGAACGAAGCGTGAACATACACGAGGAAGTATACCATGCCTTCTTGAACGAGAAGTTTGACATAAAGGTTCAGGTGAACGCGTTTCGTTGTTCTGTACATTTGCAATACCTCTCTGAAGAGTTGAATGACGACGAGTAGACACATCAGTGCACCAAGAACGATCTGTGCGCCGCACACTATTAGCGTCCAAGTGGGAGCGTAATATTGGATGTCGCAATACGAAAAATCAAGTACCCGAACGATGACCGCTGTTTGGTCAAAAAAGTCACGTTCTATTGCTTCACGGTATCAGCAGTGTTTTACATACCTGTCGGTCTGTTCAGACTGCTTATCATGATGCACAAAATGAGGTACGGAATGACTTCGATGACGTATGACGCGAGAAGCATGTAAAGGATGACATTCCATCGGTTGTACAATGCCGACACACGGAGGATCATAGACACTGGCCCTGCAGGTGTAACTCGTGAAAGCAAAAGTGGGATTAATGAACTCTTACGTTCCGCTGCAGACATAAAAATGCAGCCAGCCCAAAAATAAAGAACATCGAGTATCTCGCCTTGGATGTTCTTGAGCAAACTTGACAGCAGAAACACCGCACACATGCACTCACATCTATCGAGTCATGATTGCACTTACCAATCCAAGATAGGTACAAGCACGTACGTCTGCCAGCACAAAATGTTACCAAACATGATCGATGGCGTTGGTGTTATGAGAATCACCATTTCAGGGCCAGGCAGGAATGAACATCCCACTGTGACAACACCAATGCGTCATGTGCTCGGCAAATCAAAAACTTCGAGTCTCAGACATACTAATGGCATTGATTCTGGCGAACGAGAAGTCAATCAATATCTGTTGATTGGGATATAGACATACGCAGCAGAGCATAACCCAAAGTAACGGGCCTGAAAGACGACTATCAGTACGAGTTCATACAGATGCCTAGAATACAAACCAGGACGAATAACGTGGAAACTCGCGTCCAGGGCTTATTCTATAATCATATCAGAGACTGGGAATGGATCCCGAAACATTGCTGGCTGACCCAGATGTATTCAATCTACAAATGATGCTCAATAAATGAAATTCATATTATGGTCAACATACCTCATCTGAGAATGTAAGGACTGGTGTCGTCGTGATTCGTAAATTTTGTGGGCAGTGGGGCACACACACCATGTTGTATCACTTACCATAGTCATACCCAACAGCAGTGAGAATCACAACTACGGGATACAGTCGATCATGATGAACGGGAAGCACCAACAGCGCTCAAGAATCAACATACGAGCCGAGTAATCATTCATCCAAATGTTGGCAAGCGCCAGTCGTAGTGTGGAAGCCATGAACGATTGAGAGAGCGAACGCCACAAGGTGGAGAGGGAAAGATTGTAACCCAGGCAATGCCCGCCAGTGGCGTAAATCATATGTACGGAAAGTACATACCGTAATCTGGGAAAGCGGTTGTTTTACGTTGTATTCTTGAATGCTTTCGCCAGCCTACGCGAAACTCGCAGGGACTTTGATTGGATCGGCAAACGATTTTATGGACCTTGCCATTTATATTCCGCCCGCTGAGCACTCGAATAGCGCTTAAAAATTGTTGATGGCCCAGTCACCTGGGTCCCGGCAGCAAAATGAAGCATATGCTGAGAGTTCTATCTCCGAGCATCGGTTAGAGGGCTACAGTGTGTAGACTGACCGCGTGTTGTGAGGTGGACCCCCACTGTCTCTGAGCCGTCTTTAGCTAGGTGTGCGAATGCTTCCTCGTTACATAGCATTTCCGTGGTGCTGACTTTTTTTTGGGCGTCGAGCAGTGCATGTGGCAACTGATGCGCCTACAGGCAACAATGACGAAAGGCCGGCGATCATTCCGAGGAAATGGATTTACGCACGCCCTACTTTTTCAAGTTATGGAGGGGGTGTAAGACTCACCCCGCAGGGTAATACCCACCTGAGCCTTCAAATTGGTGGCCCAGTAGAAGATCTGCGTGAGCTGACAGGATGAGCGCCCACCGGATCTTGAACAGACATCGATCTGTTGATGAGGCTGTGATTCTAATGCCACTTTGCAGCCGAGCAAGTTGATTTCTGCCAAACATACAGACACATGCGAGCACCTAAACCGTAGACATGATCCGAGGTACTGTATAGAGAGTAAAAACAAACAAACAAACAACAAAACGAATGTGTGATCGAACAAACGATGTCCGTAGAGCGTGTAAACGAGCGAGCTACCCGAGTCCTTCCGATCTCGAGAATACTGGACAACAGACACCAAATACTTACAAGTTGTACAGCGACATTCATCCCTCCCCCTCCCTCTTTACCACTGTAGGTCACCCATCAGTGTGCACGATACGACCTCTTGGAGCCATTGTTCGGTAGACCGAGTATGATCTGCATGTGCTCTTCCTCCTGGGCCTTCAACGCCTTGAGAATATGCGACACCTTGTCTCGCTTGCCGTGTCGAATGTCGTTGATACTAACCATCCCCGTCTTTACATCATTGTCATGGAGAAAGTCGAATAGATAAAAAAGACCATCGAGTTTGTCGTCGTCGGGCCCAGAGGGGAAAACCGAGTCGGGAATTGGTGGGAAGGCAGATTTGCCCATGATGTCTTCCGCGAGTCGAAGAAGTGCAAGGCCGCCAAACGACGGTCCGGTGGAGTTTGTCACTTGAAGTGATCTCGGCAAGTGCGCATTTGCCCATGCGACAAGATCATTGTCGGCACCCTTTAAAAGCAACGATGGTTTCAGTTTGCGCTTTTGGACTCCAAGGGGGGTGAAAGAAACTAACTGGACTATGCAGTTTCCGTGGACGCCTAGTCGCTCGGCGAGTTGGCCGATGGGGTGCCATGCCACGGTCCTTGTGTTCCCTTTCGTTCATTTCCGTGGATCGGCTGGGAAAGGATTCCGCCCTCATTCGCTGCATTTCCTGCTTATCGTCCACTCGGTTGACATTCTCGGAGGAAGGTAATCCCATAAGCACGCGCGCATCGCGTGGCGAGAGTCGGCTGGGATGTTCCCGCCGCCACGCCCTTTGTGTCGCGGCCAGAGCAAGAGGGGAAGGCGGCCTCGGAGGTGGATTCATGGCTTGCGCGACCTCGAGCGGTACCGTAGGAACATCGACAGAAGACATTACAGGAGCTGTGAAATATGGCGGGGTTTGGCGGCATTCCTTAAAATCATAGAAAATGAACGCACCCGAATAGTCTCTTGCAATGGTAGGTTTTGTGATGGCCTTCATCCACTCATGCGCAATGGTCTGTTCCTCGGAGCTGAAAGAATGAGTCTTGTCGGTCTCGTGGACAATTCGAAATCCATAACGGCCAGGGTCTATATTCTTGTCCGCAACAACTTTATAGCCCGCGATATTCACATATTCCTTTACCTTCGTTTCCTACACCGGAAACATCAGCAATCAGACACACAATAGCTTTCCTCAGATCAACTTACAGCCTTGTTATCGCTCCGTAAGATGTACAGATGCGGACCCTTGATGATGAAGTACCGGACTTTCCAAGACTTGTAGCGATCACCTTTCTTACGCATCCAACCTTGGTGATCAGGTTGTTTGATTTGTTCGATGACGCTCTTTCCCAGCTTAAGCATGTTCGGTCCACACAAGTCCTCATTTACGTCCTGAAGCATCAACGTCGACATACGAGGACTATCATCGTCCTCGTCAAGTCCCGTCGGTTTTGCCTTCGGAGTTGCGTTCTGCACGTCCCATAGCATGTCCATCGACTTGGCCTTCTTGATTTCCTTTTTCTTAGCGCTTCTCTGATGACCGGGCCACATTCCATTTTCGATAATGCTGACCGATGAGGTATCAGGGGTCGACGGACACCTAGGAGCCTTTTTTGCGTTGTAAAGCCTCGATAGAGATAGACCAAACGACGATATCTTATCAGTAGGGTCCTTCTCTTCTATCAGCGTTCTATCCATCCGTCTAATCAGATTTCCTCCTTCACACCAAGTAAAAGTAGCTACTCACGATGCTGTCCTAGGTGACTTCCTTAACCGACCGATCGACGTCATAGATCTCCCGCTAAACATACTTTTTTTGGTTGTAAGGTTGCTGATAACGTCCTCTTCAGGTTCGCGTGGTTTAAGTAAAAAGGGAAGAGGACATGTCCTTGTGGGAGAAGGGGTACGCCCGGGCGTTTCTGATCCCTCGACGTTCTCATTTCCCCAAGCAGCAGACTCCACCGGGCGATCATACAAATGCCGGTTGCCATGCCTAACGGCAGGGGAGACGGCTGCACCCTAGAGAAGGAACAGATAAGATGCATAATAGTGAGTATCGTTACTCGGCACCCACGATCATAACCTTACCTGAGCACTCTGGGCGTCGCCTTCAGTCTCCATCAGGACCGTCAACGCCCTTTCGCTCGCAGCCGATTCCAATTGGGGTTCTTGTGGCACTGTACGATCACGCCCTGCGATACCAGCTAAGCCCGCCTTTTCAACGCCAGCAGCGTCGTTGATACGCTCGGTCGGAACGTAGCCATTCACGCTCGCGCCCGTGGTCGAGAAGCCCGACAAGCGTTTTGAGAGAAGTGGACTCGTGAATGTTTCACAGTCTGGATTTTCGGTGACTCCGGGGTTCGGCAGTGTCGAGGGATTCGGCGTCAATCCCACCCCTGTGAACAAGGGACTGTTCAGGGACTGATGCGCTGACCAAGATGGTGAATGGAGATATGGAAGCTGAGGAACGAGATGGGCGACAGACTGCGCATGTTGGGGCTGGGAGTCGTTGATCGAACCCGAAGGCGGTTGACGAAGCTCGGCGATAGCATTTGAAATACGCATGCGGTTCCCAAAGGCCAATATGCCCATCTCGGCCTTGAGAAGGTTAATATCGAGCGCGAGGAGAACATCGCCGGTGATATCTTGCTCTAGACACAGCAATGTCAGAGAGGGCTGAAATGTTCAAGGATTAGCCTGACCGACAAACTTGTCGCATACAGCCGGACCAAATCCCTTTGACTTTAACCACTCGACGACTTCGTTAACGGTCCACTGCAAGGGAGAATTTAATTTCTTTCGCCTCTCCATAACTGGAGGCGCAGATGTCCTGGCAAGAGCTTTTCCTCCCGGAAGTACGTTATTCGGCTGCGACCCTTGTCGGGTGTGTCGGCGATTACCAGAAATGACAAGGGCCTGTGTCGAAAGAGGGGCGGGAACACCATGAGCAATGCGAGGTGAAGGACTGGCCAACGCAGCTGGCTCGGAGAAAGTCTCCATGGGGGCACCCGTGGTGTGATGGGGGCGAGAGCAGCAAGAACAAGAGCAGAAGTTTCGTCGGAGTTAAATGTGATCTCGGGAGACGCTTATCGCTAGGAACTGAAAGCCATTAATGAAGTCCGGTTCCTCGACGCTGTTCGGTCCCAAAGTCATGCTTATTCGGGTAGGGATCGATTACGATTACCCGCAGACATTCTTCCACGCCTGGCCATAAGCGAAAGGCGATGGGATTTGCCCGCATGAGGGGTAATGCCTGCAATGTCAGTCATGTAATGATGTACATGATGCATGAAACAGAGGGACCAACTTGAAGGAGCACCGCTTTCCAGACTTATTATGACCGCAACGAGCAAAGTTGGTCTATATTGACACAGCCACGCTGGACCGATTTTCCGTCCGACGCGGACTCCCATGTATGATTTCACCGCCCGTCGGGTACCCTTCGTCGAGGATAAGCGACTGTCCGAGCACGTTTGGCGTGCTATCCATGGCTTTCAGCGGGCTGAGCTGCCAGCTGTCCTATCGTAAATGATGGGCCTAACAATCTGTTTGGTCCCAAAACTGACAACCCTAGATTTCAACACTGCATACCACTTCAATCAGAAGTTGATATCCGTCGCACATCTATCTCGCTGCTGAACACTACTCCGACTTCCTCATTTCTCGCTTCAACGAGTCGCTCGTCTCCATATTCATCCATAACGCCTCACTCACATGCGAAGCCTCGAGCATTTCGATACCAACGATGCCAGTGCTACTATGGGGCCGTGGATTTTGTCTCGCATCCATCATCCCTTGTATTTATCGCTCCATTTTCAGCAGCCATCACATTCATCGCTCACATGGATCTCCCAATTCTGTTCCGTCTTTGAAAAAGAAAACACTAGGAGTCGAGTGATCGATATTTTGACAATCCGTTCCATGGCCACCCCCCTATGTCGAGGCACTCTCTGCTCGAGCTATGCTTCAAAACGTCACGTAGGTCACACTGTTTAGAGCGTTCGAACGGAAAAGATGAGGCTCATTATCTATCCCACTGCGTTCCTTGTTAGTCTTACGGAGGCGCCCTTCCTGCGCTTCATAATCCGTGAAAGAGGCCGTCCATGTAGAGGATGCAAGCAGGTCATACCGGTGCTCGCCGCGGCAGAACGCGTACTAGAACAAGAACCAATTCGTCCGAGTCCGACTCCTCACAGGTCCGGCATCGATCAATGATGGCGACTTAGGCTGTCAGGGCCAGGCCCGTTAATCATAGTCACAGTATGTACACAAGACGCGTTGTTTAATACGAATACAGATGAGGACATGTAAACGGAAACCCAAGCCAAACGAGTGTGATCCTAGTAATTAAAAAAAAAAGAAAAAAGCACAAAGAATGCGATCGCTAAAGATTAATAAATGATGTCGCGCAAGACGAGAAAAAAAAACATAAAAAAAGAGCGTGATACTCGAGTCTCCTCGAGACGAGTCTCATAAGCATAACATTTATATACACGCTGCATCGCAGCAACCAAGCATCTTCACCTTGTTACTTCACCACGTGTTTCCCAAGACAGAGCTAAAGACAGGTCCGCTTGGGATCGTGCCTTGTCCGAGGCTCTTCACAATCTCCCGCCGTCGATCCTCCCAGGTTTTGAGTGCCTTGAGAAGGTGCATCACCTTGTCTCGCTTCCCCTGCCGAACGTCGTTGATGCTCACGGCGCCCATCTTCACATCGTTGTCAAGGAGAAAATCGAATAACCGGAATAGCCCATCGAGCTTGTCGTCGTTAGGTCCAATCGGAAACGCCGAGTCGGGAATCGGAGGCGTGGCAGATTTGGCCATCATGTCTTCCGCGAGCCGAAGCAGCGCGAGGCCGCCGAATAACGGTCCAGCGAAATCCGTCACTTGGAGTGATCGCGGCAAGTGTGAATTCGCCCATTCGACCAGGCTCACGTCGATGCCCTGCTGATGCATGTTCAGTTCACGCTTGTGTTTACCCACGGTAACGTACGTTGAGCAATTCCTGCGCAGATGCACTCGCCCGACGGGCCGGCCGAGGCGGTGTGTGCCTGGGACTTGTTTCCGCAAGTGGGTGTGCAAAAAAGGTTTCCAGCTTCGCTCGCTCTTCTTGTGCTTCGTCGATACGACTTGCAATGTCCGAGGATGGTAGTCCCATGAGAATTCGGGCATCGCGTGTCGAGAGTTGGTTGGGATTTTCCCGCCGTAGCGCCTTCTGTGTCGCAGCCCGGGCCGTAGGTGAAGGCGGCCTTGGAGCAGGGTTCATCGCTTGCGCGACCGTGAGCGGAATCATAGGAATGTTGACAGAGGACACCACGGGTTCTGTGAATCGTGTGTAAGCACGCGTGACGTTCGTGTGCGTCGTAGACAAGGAGACGCACTTGAATAGTCCCTTCCGATGGTCGCCTTCATGATAGCCTTCATCCACTCACGCACGACGGTTTGTTCGTCCGAACTGAAAAAGTGTGTCTTGTCGGTCTCATGGACGATCCGGAATCCATAACGACCAGGGTCAACATTTTCATCCGCAACGACCTTGTAGCCAACGATATTTACATATCCCTTGATTTTTGTTTCCTGCACAATAGCACATGAGCAACCAAACAATAGTAGGCGATAGCTTCCCCCCAAAACCGACTTACGACCTTGCTATTGCTTCGTAAGATGTATAGATGCGGTCCCTTGATGATAAAGTACCGGAGCTTCCAGGAGTTATAGTGGTCGCCCTTTTTGCGCATCCATCCCTGATGGTCAGGCTGGCCAATCTGCTCGACGATACTCTTTCCGGGTTTGAGCGCGTTTGGTCCGCGCGAACCTGCACGTCCATCCTGAGGCGTCGCCGTCTGTTTGCGAGGCGGCGTCGTGTCGTTGAGGTTGAGTTCTGTCGGCTTCCCCTTGGGCTTTCCCTGATCCCGTACCATGTCCATCGACTTGGCTTTCTCGATTTCCTTCTTCTCGCTACCCGATCGTGAGCCATTCTTGAGACTGCTGGCGGTGGACACGGACACGTCCGAGAGTGAAGGGCGACCAGAGGCCCTCCGACTGCCGTATAGTCTCGAGAGACTGAGCGACGGTGATGACTTCTCAGTCGGACTACTTTCTTCCAACAATGTTCTGGCAATCGCTGATAAATTTCTAACTTTGACACCAGAGTAAGAACGACTCACGACGTGACCCGAGGGGGTGGCTTCCTCGAACGACCGATCGAGGTCGTAAACGTCCCACCAAACAAACTATGTCTCTCTGTGCCCTTGCCAACGTCCGCAGGACGTTTCGCTCGTGCATGTCTTGCCGTGCCGTTGCTGCTGGCATCCTCTTGGGATTCGCGTCGCTTCATTCGGGGAGATGCTGTCCTCGCTGGGGAAGCAGCACGCCTGGCATCATTCTCCCCTCCCTCCGATGACCGACCAAAGAGTCGCAGACGAGGGTGTTTAGTGCCTGGACACGTCTCATCCTGACAAAGGTGCACGTGCACGTCAGCAAACGTGCCCACCAACCCACCACGAACAATGCCTTACCTCGCTCTGGGCGTCCTGGTCTTCGCCTCCAGTCTCCTCTGTCGCATCCGGTGCTGCGGGCGCAGGTACCTCGCCCGTAGCCGGCGCTGACTGGGATTCTTGCAACGCCGTAAATCCAAGCCCCGCCACACCGACCAAGCCTGCCCTTTCAATCCCAGCAGCAACACTGACCCCCTCGGTCGAACCGCCGCCATTCATACTCGCACGCTCACTCGACAAACTCGAGACACGCTTCGCGATGAGCGGACTCGTGAACGCGTCCACTTTCGGGCTCTCGAGACTTGTAGGGCCGGCCAGCGTCGACGAGTTGAGCGTCGATCCCATGCTCGTGAACAGAGGGCTGTTCAGCGAGTGCTGGGTAGACCCACTCGGAGAGTGGGCATACGAAAATTGGGACGCGGAATTGGTGACGGATTGCGTATGCTGTGGTTGAGGTTCACTAAGAACGAACGAAGAAGGTCGACGCAGCTCCGCAATAGCATTTGCAATGCGCATGCGCTTCCCAAAAGCCACGATACCAATTTCCACCTTGAGAAGGTTGATATCAAGCTCAAGGAGGACGTCTCCCGTGATCTCTTGTTCTAAATAGAGCAATTTTAAAGAGATCCGAGTGGAGTATGAAGTTGACTAACCAATAAACTTGTCGTATACATCGGGTCCGAATCCCTTCGACTTTAACCAGTCGACAACATCGTCAACGGTCCATTCTGAAGGAGTAGACTTCTTCTGTTGTTTCTCGCTCTCCGGCATCGACTGAGCAGATGTCCTGGCAGAGGCTTTCCCGCCTGACGACAAACTATTCTGCTGCGACGCTTGTCGGGAGTGTTGGCGATTACCAAAGGCACTAAGAGCCGGTGATGGAAGAGCAGCAGGTACTTCGCGAGTTACACTGGAGGTGGGGGTGGATCGGACTGCTGGTTCAGGAGAAGTAGTCGTGGGGATCATCTGAGCGCCCATGGGGATGATGGGGACGGGCGCAACGATGCTGAAAGCATCAGGCGTCGTCGGAGTTGAACGAAGTCTCGGGGAACACCTGTCGCTGGGGACTGGAGAACGCGTGGATCTCGGCGGCGAACTGGTGTTCGTCAATAAAGCCCGCTGCTTCATCGCAGTGTCTGTCCGCTCCCCGATATCTTCTTCGAGGAAGGTTTGCTCGCCCTTAGGCAGGATGGTAGCAGGGGTCTCGTTTGAGTCCCTCCGCGTGCTGCTTAATGCGATCGTGTTTCGACGTGCCTCTTCGTCCTCTTCCTCCTCCGGGATATGTGGGTGGTCACGTGTAAAGTGCATGTCCTGCAGGCGTTGAAAAGTACCGTCGTCTTCTTCGGCGTCACTCTCGTCACTCATCTCCACGTCGATTGGGGGTGCGCTTGTCCGTCGTTGGACTTCCTGGGCTTCTAGAGCTTCTTGCGCCGCCTGTGCTTCCACGACCTTGCGAGCTTGTTCGGCCAGCTTGTCCCGGGCGCCACGGTGCCAGCCTTCACCGATCTCACCGTCTGTCTCCGTTCCGTCTGTCTCGTGATCTGTATCTCCGTCGCGAGAACTTGCAAAACTAAAACTGTGGGCGCCGTCTCTGTCGCTTCTTCCAAGCTGCTCGATGGCCTTTTGGACATCGGTCATGGTCGCTTTCATGACTTCAGTGTCGGCACGTTCCGGCTCTTCGAGGGCAAGGCCAACCTCGGGGCTTGTTTCGCCGTCCAGCGAGGATGCGGGTTCTGGCTCCTCGCCGAGAGGACTGAGCGAGTCGGGAGGGGTGACAATGGGACCATTGGAGGAAGCGGAGGTAGACGTCGATATTCCGCCGAGGGGCGGTGTGGGTGTCGTATAACTTTGAGGAAACAGACCAATTTTTCCAGTAGTATTACGGCCCTTGAAACGGAAGAGGGGTAAGCACAGAATGAACGGCGACATCGTCGAGCGACAACGTGGGTGGGAGGTATAGTGAACGTGGAAAGGGGGCCTCGCTGCGAGGCCACGCATTCGAGAACACAGGTGGGGCGTGTTCGGGTAATGAACGGAGAGTGGTGCGTAAGGCGTGCTTACCTGCCACCAGCCGTCGTTGTACTGATCGTCTTTCTCGACGACCTCGATGGGTTCGCCGACTTGGAAGGCTATCTCGTCCTCGTGTTCGGGGAGGAAGTTGTGTAGAGCGTAGACGTACTCTGGCATCGTGGCCGGGGGTGAGAATGTAGTGTACTAGTAGCTGGCAAACCTGGGATAGTAGACGGTAAGAAGGCGCCTGAGTGACGGTGGTCGTTGTACAGACCTGTCAGAATGCGATGACGAAGAAAGAAAGATTGAGATATTTCACGCTGTGAGAATCCCAGCTGTGCTCGTCGTCGTCGGTGTTGAGCAAGACGTGAGGCGGCGGTGTGCCCAGGGTCCGAACTAAGCCGAGCTTGCCCCTTGATGGATCAATTTCGATATCGTTGTACACGATGGCTACCCGACGGCTAAGTAGAACCAACGTTAAACGTCTCGTACGCCTCTCTGACCTTTTATTCTTATTTTATTTTATCAGCCTTTGTGACCGGGAATGCGAACAAACTGATAGAGACCAAGTACATTCTGTCTCAGGGCGTCCCAATCGACATCGATGCGCAGGATCTCGAGAGCAAGTCGACCTTTTAGCAACATTGCAGACGACGGTGTTGACGCTCTTTCCTTGAAGTCCCGGAACTGCAGGGCACCACCCAAGAAGTCGCCAGAGCGAAATGTCGCCGGGCTGCGGAACTAGTGAGCACTGGCAGTCGTGATATCGACGATGCCGTACTACTCATTGCGGCAGCTCGGGCGGGCGTGTATCACAGAGGACACGGCGCTCTGCTACGAAGCGCTCGGTGGCCTTCCAGGACCGTACATCAAACATTTTATGAAGACGCTCGGACATGAAGGTTCGTGCCGCGCGCCCTGCCCGACGTTCGCGTTGATCACAAAGTACTAGGTCTGAACAATCTCCTCGTCGGATTTCCAACGAAAGATGCGTATGCGCTGTGCACGTTTGCATACAGCACAGGTCCTGGCTCGGAGCCCGTCTTGTTTGAAGGTCGCACGGATGGCACCATCGTGCCCGCACGAGGGCCGACCACGTTCGGCTGGGACCCCGTGTTCCAACCAAAAGGTTTCGACAAGACGTCAGTCCGGCTGCCTGGTTGTCCTTGCTGCTGCTGACGACCCCCACAAGCTATGCGGAGATGACCAAGGAGGAAAAGAACGTGATATCCCACAGATACCGCGCACTCGAGAAATTACGAGCATACCTCGCCAACTTGGAGTAGTGGTACTACCGTACATGCCTTGGTAGCGTAGTTAGATCGGCGAGGGTTCCGATATCCGACTTTCCTCGTCTCGTTCTGTTTTTCAACGGAATGCAATCATGTCCATCACACAGACCCCCGCAAAGAAACCACGGATACACCTTGACCACGATGATGGTGCAAAGCGCGCAAAAGATTCACTGCAGCGACAGCGCGAGCAACTTCCAATAGCAAAGGGTCTTCTTTCTCTACTTCCACTCGTTTGCACCCGCTCACTGCGTTGCTACTCAGGCAAGGATGCCCTCGTCCATGAATTTCGCACCAACGATGTTACCATCCTTCTGGGCGAGACCGGTTCCGGAAAGACGACCCGTACGTGGACACCGTCTTCCGCTCCCTTCGTTAATACGGTCTCACCAGACCCCTGAAGCACAGAGGTCCCACAATACATACTCGAAGCTGGTCTTTCCGGGGACGGCATGATCGCTGTCACACAACCCCGTCGTGTCGCTGCTACCTCTCTCGCGGCACGTGTCGCCGCAGAGCAAAACGTTACCCTTGGCAGCCTTGTGGGCTACTCCGTTCGTTTCGACGAAGCTTGCCATGCCCAGACGAAAATAAAATATGTCAGTGACGGTATGCTCGTGCGCGAGCTACTATCAGATCCCATGTTGTCCCGCTACAGCATCATCATACTCGACGAGGCACACGAGCGCACTTTGCGCACCGACTTTTTGATCGCAAATCTCAAAATCATACTGGCGAAGAGAAATAAATCCAGCGACAATAAAGGAAAAGGAAAGGGGAAAAACCCTCTCTCTGGGTCGAACCCACTCAAGGTTATTATCATGAGTGCGACCCTCGACGCGGAAAAATTCAGTCGATTTTACAACAAGTTTGTCTTCTGTCAGATCGCCTTTGACCCACTTACTTATAGTCAGTGCCCGAATCTTGTACGTTAAGGGTCGTCAACATCCTGTGCGAATATTCCACACCGCCACTGGTCAGATGGACTACGTCGATTCGGCACTACGCACGTTCTTTCAGATCCACGTCGACAAGCCGCCAGGCGATGTTCTTATATTTCTACCAGGTTCGTTCGTTCAATTCTAAAATCCTCTTTTCCGACCTGCAGACTCTTAATAGGTCAAGAAGACATCGAAAGCCTAGAAAGATCAATCAACATGTACGCTAAACAGCTTCCCATAGAGCGCATGAGCGTGGGTTTCATATATTTATTTCCCAACCCGAGCTCAGACATTGATCCAGGTGACTGTGTGTCCCATGTACGCATCATTGCCACCTTCCCAACAAGCACGCATATTTTCCCCGACACTACCGAACACAAGAAAATGTATATTAGCCACGAATATCGCAGAAACATCTATAACGATACCCGGGGTCAGATATGTGATAGATACCGGGAAATGTAAGGAAAAGAGATACGTGTCAAAAGACATCGGGTGTGGTAAGACTTTCCTTGATCATATTTCTTCATTTTTGAATCCAAATTTTAGGTTTTGATACACTACTGACCCGAGATATCACGAGATCGTCTGCCATGCAGCGCGCAGGCCGTGCGGGACGCGAGGTATGCTACATCGCCTCTCGACATTATCGTGATTGACTGTTTTCAGGGCCCCGGCTTTTGCTTTCGTTTGTATACCGAAGAAGCCTTCAACAAGATGGTAATCTCTGCTGAGCCAGAGATACGCCGCTGTAGCTTGGCGCAGAGCGTCTTGGAACTAAAATGCCTTGGCCAGGATCTGGAAGAGGTGGAGTTTATGGATCCGCCGGATATCAATTCTGGTGCGTACCACTACTCTGAGGTGCTTAAAGCCTTTCTGACCGTCATGCAGTATATTCTGCCATGAAATCACTCTGGGTGCTGGGTGCCTTGGATAATTCCAAGGCACTGACGACGCTTGGTCGCCAGATGACCACCTTTCCTATTGAGCCATATCTCGCCCGCGTCGTCCTCGCTTCGGAAGCGCACGGTTGTACTTTTGAAGTTATCGACATCGTTTCCCTCCTGTCTTCCTCGTCCAATCTTTTTCTTGACATTGCAGAGCAGCGAGACACCATTATGGACGCTCGCCATAAATTCCGACATCCGAGTGGTGACCATCTCACGATGCTCAATGCCCTTCGGTCCTACCAAGAAATCGCAAACAACGAAGGCAAAGCCGAACGCAAGCAATGGTGTCGGAAGCACTACTTGAACGAGCGAACGTTCACGGAGGCGATTAAGATTAGGGATCAGCTCAGAGGCATATGCGAGAGGGTGGGACTGGACTGGAGAGCATCGAGTACCGACACGGAGGAGCCTGTGCTGAGGTGCTTTACGGCTGGGTTGTTGCAGCAGAGCGCGTTGTTGCAACCAGACGGGTCGTATAAGCAACTTATGGGTCAATTTACCGTCAAAATCCATCCTGGGTCGACGCTGTGCGACAAAAAGGTGCCAGCGATTATATTTGACGAGCTGGTGCGTTATCGCAGTCTACCCGTCTTCAGCTGTTGACGCGTCGCACAGGTGTATACGAGTCATGTCTATGCCCGTGGGGTCTCTTCCATACCGCGAGGTTTCCTCGCAGGTATCACCCCGACGGCAAATGGAGTCAGTAGGAATAGATGATAGTATACCACGCTGGTCATCCGTTTTAATTTAAGAATTGCATCCGAGGTTAGCCGGTGCATAGCCTCTCCGATCGACTATGTGCGCAGCTTGCTGGTGCGCACTACATCTCGTACTTTCTCATCTCATTTCCATCTCCAATGACTGGGTGGATTGGCGTTGGAGATATCTCGGAGGAACGTCTGCGTAGCATTCTCGGAAATGCACGCGTCGAAGTCAAAGGTATGGTCGCTTGGATGAAGCCAGGCGCTTCGGTGGGCTGATCGCGACCCATGGACTCCGTTGTGGGCGCCCCACGCAGAACTCGTCCTGCGCTGGTTGATCCTCTTTCGTAGTCGAGGTTTCGGTTCGCGGTCGACGCAAAATTTGGAGCTTGTCGAGGTATCGATCGCGCCCCACGCCAACGAACCCGCGAAAGACGAGGCGAAAGTGGTGTTGGAGACGACCGTCACGGAAGGTCCGTACGAATGCGACGCTCTCCGTCCTCCGTGCCTGCTCACACACGCGCTCGGGTGTGACGGACAGACATGTTAAACCCCGTCCGGAAGATCCACGGTGCCTGTCTCGCCCATTTCGTCGACATGTATGTACCATGCACTATACCCGATCTGGGTCGCGCGTGAGCTTTCGTTGACGCACACGCAGATGCACGACGCTCCCCATCGTCGCCATGGCGTTTGCAAAGGGTGGCGACGGCGACCCGGGGGTGTCGCAGAACATCAACATCATCTACCACGCCCCAGCGAGCTTGCGAGTTTTTTTTTTTTTTTTGTGTTCTCGTTTGGTCGATGCTCACGTGTGTGCGACAGAGGTGACAAACTCAGGTTGATCAATACGAGCACGACGGTCGGGGCGCGCGCGTGGAGTGCACGCATCGAAGTGAGTGTCTTGATGGTTCGAGTGCCGGCCGAGGCGTTGAGGCCGTGTCGCAGATATGGGACGTGACGCACCACCGGCTGGTGGCTTCTGCGACTCAGGTCAAGATGTCAGCATCCAAGCTGTGACTCGTTCGGCGGTTATACCCACTTCTTTTTTTTTTTTTTTTTGATTACGTTCGTGTTTGGATAGAGGATCTCTATGAAGACATGACTTGTTAGACGACGGCATACGGGTATCGTGTGAGGCTGCGTCCCCCGCTACAATCCACACCATGCTCGTATTGGAAATATTGCGAGCGTGCACGAAACCGTACTTGGGAACTTTATCTTCATCCCATCCCATCATTGAACCTTTTTGTCTCAAACTCTAAGACCGTGGCGAGTGCAATATGACCGACAACGGACCGACTTTTTCCAGGTTGGTCGCTTTTGACCCTGAGCGTGTACGAGGTGCCGATGATCGTTGCACACCTTTTCTCCAGTGGGAACTATCGCGGGAAGCCCGAGTTTGGGAAATCTGAACGTTTCCGTAAAGCATGTATGCATAGGGAATTTCTCTCCCCTCTCTCTCATTAAGCGATTCACTTTTTACTAGAGTGATCATGATCTTGATGTGTGTCCTTCAGTGAAAATGATAAGATAACGGAAATGACAGGACCGCCAAGCTCATTATGCATTGAACGTGTGTCGCTCAGCCGCTGGGCCCGTCCATGTTTGACGTACGAGAGCACAAACGTGCTGTGGGTGGCCTGGATTCGGACGGACGGCGGTGGGTCTGCCATCCCGGAGCGTGACTTTCCGGAGCACCCACCCACCCCCAAGAAAACAGATCGAGATACGGTTCTCGACCCAGAAGGCGCAATGCTGCGCCCGCCACCGCGGCGATTCGCCGGATGTGCAGCATCGACGTTCGGACGTTCAATCATGCCAGGTCGCGTCCATTCTACGGAAGCCGCCCCGTTGCAGTTAGACGTACTCGGTTCCATCACCATAGGCATCAAGCACCGTATTGCGTCCGACCCTCATCACAAAAAAAAAGGAGCAGAAGCGTGTTAATCCCATGTATGGCATGACAACAGTTTCCGACCAACATATCGTGTTCAAAAAAAAAAGCATCGTAAGGGGTTACACAGCTTCTGTTTTCTTTTTCTGTGATGGCCTCGTCTCGCTGTGGCAACGGTCTGGAATGGTCTCTTGCTGCGAGGGACGCGGCAGAACAAAGTGTCCGAGACACGCCCTTGCGTGCGGGTTGCGGAGCCCTGGACGCAAGATGTGATCATGTTCGTCGGTGTTATTCTTGCGCCGCCGCCCGCCGATACCCAGGGATGCATTGTCTCCGTACCCTCGAATGAAAGGGGTTTATCCGTCCGTGTATGTGTATGCTGACGCAGACGTGACGTCTGACCCTGCGATGGTGGGGTGGATCTTGATCTGATCCGCGAACGCCTTGAACCCCGCTCGTTGTGATTCATTACCCCACGAGGCATTTTGTACGGTCGGGAAACACCGATCAGGACTTTCCAGGATGGACTTGTGCCATATAGGGCTTTTGCACGAGGAGTTTCCTTGCCTTTATCTATGGTGATGGTAGGGAGCGCCGGATATAGAGTCGCCCGACGACCTACGGTTGCACTGGGCGACTCGCATACCGGGACTGACCAAAGCTAGGTTCGCGATGCCTTCCATCAACATTTTGCAGGGACGTACCCCATCGCGATTTCCGAGTCGAGCGGGAATGAATGCATCCCCATATATGTGCGAACGAGGGCGAGACCTGGTATATCACTCGCGAAGTGATGTCTTGCTCGCTTGGTACGTACGTTTCACGTTAGCATCGGAGCACAAAAAAAAAGAATCATGAGCTAGGGTTGACATTAGACGCTAGGAGAACTACCGCCAACAACTCCGAATTTGATTTTCTTTTGGTTCAGCATCAGGCAGCGAATGTATCCGTGCGCCCTTTCTTTTCTTTTCTTTTTTTTTTGATCCGGTTCAGAGTTTAGTTTGAAGCTGAAAAGCTGCCGTATGGCGTCACCGTGTTGAGCCGACCTGCTAATCGGGGTATATGATCCATGTCGAGTGCTATGGGGTCATTCAGGCTTCGCCCGACGCGGCTGACAAGCGTCAGATGTGTTTCCGCTGGACGTTTGTCAGAGGCTGACATTTGTCGCCTTCGAGCTAGGGTCGACAAAGGGGAGATCTCCGAGGAAGCTTTATTCTTAGGAACGCGCCTGTCAATGATGCCTTTTCGTAAACCAGGGACTTTCGTGGTGGTATGTGTCGCGCCGGTACAAGTCGACGACAAACGGAGACAGAAAGCTTGATCAGCTTTGCGTGTGGCCCGTTGTCCACTCACCGGCATGCCACTCGACGCGCAGCGTGCAGCAAGTGTCAGGACGTGCACCTTGACTGTCAAAGCGAGACCGAGGGATGACATCGTTCGAACTTTGTGTCGACGTCTATTACGGCGTATCTAATCGGCGTTACTTCTTTTCACAATTGGGGGTAGTTTGACAGGGGTGTTACAAAACACCAACGTCATGCGACACGCACCGGTTTTTTGTTTTTTTTTTTGTTTTGCTTTTGATGAGTTTTTGGATGTGCAACGTCGTACGATCGTAAAGGCTCAAGATGGACTAGCGTCAGGTCGTTGAGTTATGCGACGGTTGTCAGCGCAGGGTTGGTTTAGAAATGGTTACTACACAATCGGTCGGTGGACTTACGACAGAGATAGGCCAAGATCTTCCGTTGGTTTCAACAACATATGTACTCCAGTCTGTGGTCGCAATATAACCGATAATAGGCCGAATTGTTTTCCCAGAAACCCGCTCACCCTGAACGTGTACAAAACCTCTGACTTTGAAACCATCGCGATTCGCGGGACGCGGAGTGTAGTGTTTTGTGGTTTTTACGTGTACGTCTCCTATCTGATAACACCGAGATAAGATTATCGGAACTTGCAGTATTCGATATCGTCAGACATGAACGTCGAACTGCTAGAGACATGCCTGCTCGCGGGTCGCTGGGATGACCAGTTCTCATCGACCCTCGACACCCACCCGCCCGCAAAGCTCGCCAAGGCCGTCATCGACGGCGACTTTGCCGCGGTGCTCACGTCCACGTTTGCCCAGCAGATCTTCGCCGTGAACCCCACCGTTCCGTCGGACCAGCCTTTGGAGCGTCTGCTCCGCTGGACCCTACCGTCCTCCGCCGACCTACAGGCACAGGAGCTCGTCCACCTCCTCGTCGGCGTGGCCTGTCTCCACGCGTTCGTCCAGGCCAATTGGACCGGCCCCGATCTCGGCATCAAGCCCTCGGACGTCCTCGTCTACGCCGACGACGACCCCTCCCCCATCTCCGACGCCCTCCTCAACACGACGGCCATCGCCGAGCTCGCGTACGGCGGCGAGCCCGCCTACCACCTCGCCCGATGCGCCGCCTTTCTCCGGTTCGCACAGATCCTGCTGAACGCCCCCCTCGCCCACCTGGCCTATGCGCCCTGGTGGCGCTTGCGGGTCGCCGTCGTCCACGAGCAGCTGCTCGACGACGCCGTCCCGTTGCCGACGGACATATTTAGCTCCCTTGCTGTTCTCACGGCGCGTACGGTGTCCGACCCTGACCTCGCCGGTCGTTTACAGCTCGAGCAGGGCCTCTTGGAGCACATCTTTTCACACGATAAACAGGCGGCAGGGTACTTTGTGCGTGCCGCACGCGCGACGGGGCTACGGTACGAGCTTACGGGTGCCCTCGGAAAGCGTACCAAGTTTCAGGAAAACGCGTTGCCCCAGCTCGTGCTTCTCGCCGAGAGCAGACGTCGAGATGACGACGCCTCTGCCGACGACGCAATCACCGCCGCAGGACCCTTGTTGAACGGGGCCCAACGCGACGGCACGACAGGCGTGAAAAACGCCTTCCCAGAGACCCTGCCATTGAATGATGACACACTGCTCGAACAAACCGAATTTACGTCGTCGAGTCCTTCCACGTCAGACACGCTCTGTCACCTGGATCCCTCGTCGCAACCGCCTCTACACCCCCTCGACCAATGCATTCTCTTGTCGCTGTGCTTGAACGTACGGAATACATCACCTTCGCACGGGCTGACAAGCGAGCAAATGTCGCCTTACGTTTCCCGGGTCATATCCCATCCCAGGAATTGGTCCGTTCACACAATGGCGCTCCTCCTCCGATCCCGACTTGAATCGACGCGCACACGGACCGTCGAGCGTTCCACGCTCCAGCTCCAAGCGCTGATCGACCAGATGCCGACCGCCGACTCGGCGCTCCCAGAAAGACTGCTCTACTTTTACGCGATCCCCTTGCCCAGCAAATGGAAGATGGAGCGCGAGCTCGCGTTGCGCTACCTCTCCATCGGCGTCGTCAAATCCGCGCTCGAGATATTTGAGCGGCTGGAGATGTGGGAGGAGGTCGTCAAGTGTTGGCAATCGATGGAGCGCCCTGATCAGGCGATCAGTGTCGTGCGCGATCTTCTCCAAGGCCGCAAAGAAGAAGCGGACAGCGTGATCTCGCGGGGCAAGGACAACCTATCGGCCGCCAGACGGCGCTGGCTCGACAGCACGAGAGAGGCCAAACTGTGGTGTCTCCTGGGAGATCTTAAGCCAGAGGATGCTGTCACGCATTACGAACGTGCATGGCGGGTATCGAAAGAGACGTCAGGTCGTGCGATGCGCTCGTTGGGCGGGTACTATTTCGCTCGCGGAGAGTTCGCGAGCGCGGTGGCGTGTTTGTCGAAGGCGGTCGCGATCAACCCGCTCCTGACGCGACCGTGGTTCATCCTTGGATGTGCGCACATGCGGACGGAGAATTTCAAGGGCGCACGCGATGCGTTCGGCCGGTGCGTCGCCATCGACGACGAGGACGGGGAGAGTTGGAATAATTTGGCGACGGCCTACCTCCGCCTGGAGGAAGCCCGCGAGCGTGTGGGCGGAGAGGAGGAGCAGGTAAGCTTTGTCTCCCGCGAGCAGGGGGGGGGCACGGGGTGTGCGGCAAGATGATGACGATCGCTCGTTCAGGGAAGTGACGCGACCGGCAAAGCCGCTTCGTTCTCGAACAAGACGCTCGCCTTCCAGGCGCTGAAGCGGGGCCTCAAATACCGATACGAAAATTGGCGGATGTGGGCAAACTACATGGTCGTCGCGGTCGACGTCGGAGAGCTCTCCGAGGCGTGCCGTGCGCAGGCGCGCATCGTCGAGGAACGTGCAGCCAAGGATGGTGCGGAATGCGTAGACGGAGACGTGTTGGCACGTTTGGTGGATGCCGTGACGCGAACGACGGTCGACCCTGATCACCCCGGCGTTGCGGAAGAGAGCGCGAGCGCATCCGAGCTGGATCCGAAACCAGATGGCGGTTTAGCGAGGCGCGTTTTGGATCTGTTCGAGAAAACGATCTTACCCCGCGTGTCATCCTCGCGGATCTTTTACGCCTATGCGCGTCTGCTCACATGGCAAGGTCGGTGGGAAGATACGCTCAAGGCTTATCTGGACGGCTATCGATGTGGTCCAGCCGGCACGTTCGAAAAGGGGGACATGAACGTCGAAAAGTGGCGGGAAGCGGTGCAGGACGTCCGGGAGATTGTGGATGTCGTCCGGAATTTCGGGCCCCGGGTACAAGGGTTCAATTGGAGACACCAGGGACGCAGCGTCGTGCGGACGTTCATGGGACGATCAAAAGATTTTCAAGACGAGCCAGAGTGGGCTGGTTTGCTAGAGATACAGGACGAGCTGCGAAACGAGGACTAGCGCAAATACGGTATGACGGTGGTAATATACGGATGTGGTAGGAGAATCAAGTGAGATATGATTATCGGTACGAAAGCGAGACGAGCACAAACAAGGAGATTTGTAACGGACTCGAAACAAAAAGGAGGAGGGGAAAAAAGTAACGGCGATGAAGGTGAGTCCGGCGTTTCACTATGACGGATGGCAGTAGTTGAGTGCGCCACCGGATCTAGCTGGACACCGCGGTAGCAAGCATGATGCGAAAAAAGAGGAGTTTTACGGCCGCGGGCTGAGAAATACGATTGTGGCGTGATCGGAAAAATATGGGGGATTATGACGGCGGAAAGAAAACACAAGAGAAAAGAAACGATTTGAGATTACCAACTTAGGGCCATGGACATGCGATTGAGGGTGAGGGTGGTGAGTATCTCGGTGACAAAGCTGAGACCGGGATGCTTGATGGTGATCTGTGCGCTAAAGACGTCCTCGGGCTGACTGAGTTCCCAGGTTGCGATGGTCGTTCGTCCATCGACACACTGGAATGAGAGGGTCAATCAGAGACCGAGCCCAGGCACGGGAATGAGGGAGGGGGGCAGAAAGGGGATATGGTAACGAACCTCCATTTTTTGTGGAAAGATCTTCCACTTGAGTTCTTTCCCATGTTGTGTCGTAAAATAGCGTGATCTGAAATCCGAGTTAGTTTGGGACACGAACGGATGTATTAGATCTGGGTCCCTCGATTCCACGTGGTGTACCAATCACGGTCACAGGAATGGAAGAAGAAAAAAAAACGTGGTACGGGGTGGGGGGGGATGCGATGAAGGGAGGGAGAAGAATGAAGGCCGACGTACGTGCTCGCGTCCTTTTTTTGGCGAATATGGTGAGCCATCGGGACTTCCTTTCCATTTCCATACACAAGAAAGCCGTGGGTTCTGTTCGGACCAAAATAGAGGTAGGCGTTGTTGGGGCCCATGATGCCGGGGTGTTGTTGGCACCACTCGGGCTCCCGGGCGACCTGGACGACGATGTTGGGCTGGTCATGGACCTGGAAAGGGCGGGGATAAGAACGCGGTGCACGAGCAAGGGTGGAGGTGCACTGACTGTCTTTCTGCAAGGGAGTGAGCGGTCGGAACGTGGAGAACGTTGATCGGACATACACAGTGAAGGCGGGTCTGCTTTCGAGATCCTCGAAGCGGTGGGAGAAGGGGTCTTCGCCGAACTGCAAGAGCACGTACGAGCTAGAGACTGGGGAAGACATGGCAGGGGAAGAGGGAAAGTCGTCGGCATTGTGTTGAGACGAAGGCTGCCTTTTGACGAACAAGAGACGCTCGATCGGGAAGTCAATGATGATAGCACTGCCACAAAAGAAGCCCACGTGGTATAGGAAGGTAGCCACGTGGTGGAGCAGACATGGCCAATCAGGCAGAGTTTCTTCCCAAAAAAACTGCGTGAGAGAGTTTCAATATATATATCCGAAACAAAATATTTAATTAAAAACATTTCAAAGACGTCTAATCGCCATGGCACGGTTCGTATCAATCATACACTGTTTGAATGATCAAGTTGGTTAGCGAGCCGTAAAAATATCGATATGTGCGTGTGTTGTACGTACCGTGAACGACACCTGAGATGACCAAGTCAGTCAACTTCGGCTCTTCGGGACGACGGGGAGCAACACACCGTAGAACAGGGTCCACACGAGAATGAAGGTGAAAATGTTGTCCTGGCCAGGGTTGGCGAGCTCGCCGAGCCCACCGGACAGGTACTTTGCGGGCTTTCCCTTGCAGTTGATGGCGTAGACCATGAACGAGGTGGAGAGGACGGAGAGTGCGAAGAGCGCGAACCCGTGCCAGTTCTCGAGTCCGAGCACGCCGGCGACGGCGCCAGCAAAGCAGGAGGAGATGAACTTGACGGACGTGAGAGACTGGTTGTGGAGCACGTTGGGTGCGTACACGAGCTGGGCTGCAGGATCGGGGGTCGACGCCATCGACGCGGGTGCAAACGAACGGTTGGTTTCCCACAGTTTCTGAATTACCCCCTAAAAGTAAGAGCGAGTTGGATGACGTGGCGACAGGGACGACCGGGGGTGTGTTGGTGGGAGACTCAGACGAGCAGGACAGGACAGGGCCGACGGATTCGGACGGCGACCCGAATCGGCAACTCCACCTTTTGATCGATACTCGCCATCGCTTCACATCTTCGTTCATGTCCATGATCACAGACCGTCCAGCGATCAAGGTCGGCGTCATCGGCGCTACTGGAACAGTCGGCCAACGCTTCATCACCCTCCTCGCCAACCATCCCTGGTTCATCCTCCACACGCTCGGCGCCTCCGCTCGCTCCGCCGGCAAACCCTACTCGAAAGCCGCCAACTGGAAACAGACCTGTCCGATACCGTCCCTCGTCAGAGACGCCATCGTGCACGAGTGCCATCCAGAACACTTTAAAGACTGCGCCATCGTCTTTTCCGGCCTCGATGCCGACGTCGCCGGCGATATAGGCAAGCACTCCTCCTCGTTTTCCCCTTCCCCCTCTCCCCGCCCCCGGCTCACGTCCCGTGCCCAGAGAGCGCATTCAGAAGCGCCGATCTCGCCGTCTTCTCCAACGCCAAAAATTACCGACGCGATCCCCTTGTCCCCCTCGTCGTCCCCCTCGTCAACCCCGCCCATCTCGCCATCATCGAACAGCAACGCGCCCTCCACGATCCCCCCCTGAGAAAAGGCTTCATCCTCACCAACGCCAACTGCTCCACGACCGGTCTCGTGATCCCCCTCCGCGCGCTCGAAAAGTCGTTCGGCCCCGTCGAGTCCTGCATCGTCACCACCATGCAGGCCATCTCCGGCGCAGGCTACCCCGGCGTGCCCAGCCTCGACATCGTCGACAACGTCGTCCCCTTCATCTCGGGCGAAGAAGAAAAGATGGAATGGGAGACCCTCAAGATCCTCGGAAACGTCGTCGACGACGGGGAAGACGGCCGAATGGCGTTCGACATGCGCGCGAATCAGCCCCTCCGCGTCTCCGCCTCCTGTAATCGCGTGCCCGTCGTCGACGGCCATATGATGTCCGTCTCCGTCCGCTTCGCGCGGAGGCCACCACCTAGCCCACAGCAGGTCCGCGAAGCGCTCGTCGTATACACCCCCGATGGCCCCGCTACTCCTTCCACCCCCGTGCACGCCATTTTCGTCCACGAACAGGCCGACCGCCCTCAACCCCGCTTAGATCGGTATTACCAGGATGGTGCAGGCGTCTCCGTCGGCAGAGTACGACAGTGCCCCGTGCTCGACGTCAAATTCGTCGTCCTTGCCAACAACGTCTCCATCGGCGCCGCAACGAGCAGTATCATCAATGCGGAGCTCGCAGTCTTGAAGGGGCTCGTTCTCTGAAACGTCGTGTGCATGAAATCACCCGACGATTATTGCGACATTTACGGGAGTATCTAAGTACAGTTGCAAGGTAGAAATTAGGTGCACCGAGCAAGACCTAGGCTCGGAGCTGTCGATCGAAGAATATGCATCATGCCACTTTATTACGGCACCGCCTGTGCCCTCGATGAGGTTCACCCCGTTCGCGAAGAACGGTCACGCTTGCGCACAAACGTGTCAATCAGGTTCATCATGTTGCCGATTCCCTTTTCCTCCGGGAGCCAATCGCCATTGTTAACGCACAGAATCTTCATTCGTTCGTGGTAAAGGAGGTCCGGCAGTAACTTGGGCGTAATAAGAAAGTACTGGCAACTGTCCGGCTTGCACGTTACCTCAACCATCGAGTTGTGTACCGCGCGTTCGGCACGTTGGTCCATCCCCTAATGCGATCGGTTGGCATCCACACCCCAACATCGTTGTTCGGCCAAGGGATAGGGATGCACTTGCCTGGTTAATCTCATCCACCAACGAAAACGGTGTCCGCGCTTCTTCCGTCAGGCTCATCAGGTATAAGATCGTCGTCAGGGAACGCTCCTGAAAAAACACCACATCAGCGTGTGGGCCGGCCTGGGAACCGAAACCCTTCTTACTCCTCCGGACTGCCTTTGGCCAGTCAGCAGTTGCAGCTTTTCCTTGTCACGGAACTTTACGAGAATGTCAATGGCCCACTTGTCATATTCGTCGTGTGGACTGATCTTGATCTCGCCAGCACAACCAATCCCTGTCTATCGCGTAAGCAACGGAACATTACATGAACAACCCGACTTACGATCAAACGCAGACGAAAACTTCTTACCAATGCTTTCCACTAGGCTTTCTAGGGCAGGCTGCCAATTTTCCTATCCGGCTGCTCAACATCCCCTTTAGTCACTTGATTAAACTCAACGTACTCGGGCAGATTTAATTCCCCGCTCTAACCGTTCACTCGCTCTTCCTCTATCGTTCAATATCTTGGTCAGCTTAGCGATCTGAGCTCAACTCGTAAGTGTGTCCGGGAATTACAAAACAGGATCAAGGATACCTCATCCTTTCTTTTTTCGTACTGCTCAATCACTCCTTCGTTCGCATGCGTGATCATTTCCAGGTTGGCTTGTTGGACTTCAAGTTCCGCCCGCAGTTGTTCCACGGTCCTGTCATGAACCGAACCGTCCTTGATCGTGCTCCGTCAACATTCCGTCTTCAAAACGGTATTTACCGTGAACACACCGTTTCCATTCTCAGGAACTCATCCTGGAATTCTTCACCCATGGCCCGAACAAGTGCGACGCTCGTGTCTCGCTTCTCCTTGGCTTCGGCTTTCGTGGCGACGAATATCTTGTGAGCTGGGCAAACATGATCAACACACGTCTCTCTCCGCGGACATGCGTGAAGCACCTTCCTCAAACTCAGCTAGCGCCCGCTGATACCCTGCGTCCTTTTCCTGACACAGCGCATCAAGTGCGTTCTTGTTTGCACCCACTTGTAAGAACTCAAGCCCACTACGGGTGGCAGCTACTTGATCGGAAACGGCCGCACTAATAAGTTGCTACGTGTTCGTGAGCACAAGTGTTCCAGCCGAATTGAGGTGCACAGTAATACTCACGGAATACTCTAAGGCGACCTTTACCCGTTTCTTTGACAATTCGAGCAACTTGATCTTGAGACGAGCCCGCTCCTCATCTGCGGATGGTGCTTCTTCCAGTCCTTTGAGCTTGTTCTTGCTGGTCCCTATAGGAGCCCACGCCCCTTAGCACGACGTCTCATCTAATACGGATTGCTGAACGCACCAATCTTGGCTTTCAACGTCGCCATATGCTTCTGCGCATCGGTCACCGTTTTCTTCCGATCACTAAGACCGCTCTTCAAGGAGATTTAGCCGGATGCTATGGACGAAGATGGAAATAAGCCCACATAATTTTTCTTGTACTCGGCGTCCTCAGCTCTGATATCCCGTTCTTCTGCTGCAAGTTTATTGGCATCCTCAGTGATCATCTCAAGTGTTCGCCTGGCATCCTTGATCGTCTGATCTAGCTTTTGTTTGATTTCAGGATCAACTGTAACACACTAAGCTCTTGGCGTGCCATGAGAAATTTCGAAACAACCCACTAGAGCTGTTGACGAGGTTGCGTGCTTTCCGGACTTCGCGTGTCATGTTTTGCGCGACACGTTTTCCGTATCGTGAGCGTTGGACACTGTTGATAACAGTTCCGGCAATGAATGTGGCCCCACCACCTTCTCCACGAGGACCGAAGCGTGAGACCGCCTCCATAGCTTTGGGTACGTTCACTTTCGAACCGTCCAGAGCAATAGCCTACACAAAACGTATGTATATTGAATGTGGATAAGGGCAAAAGAGTACGCACTGTACGGTGGAGATTAATTTCTCGGCTTAGGTACCACAACAAGCCATCAGGACAGCTGATTTTGGCGATAGCATACGTGTCAAAGCCCAATGCCTTTAGCTGGTAGAGGAATTAGACGCATGGAAAACGTCAAACTGGAACATACCTCATCGTCGCTCATCGGTGGACCAGCGTGGTCAAATTTGGGGCGGAACCACGTGTTGATCTTCGTGTCTTTTCTCAAACCAGCTTCATTCGAATCGTTCAAACAACGATTAAGCAACTCGTAATCCTCCTCGCATTGGGCAACAAGGGTCTTAGAGGATGATTGTCAGAGCCCAGTGCTGATAAAGGCCCGGTGATGGTCTACCTTCAATTGATTCGCATTGAAGCACGCCTCAACAGCATTTGTATACCTGCTGTCTGGTACGCTACAGGAGATCATGGGAGGTTCAAATACCTCCATCTTGAACCTGCTCTGGTTGTTGCGAAGCCATGCGACAGCTTCCGCATGGTTTTGATCCCATGCGCGAAGGCTCTCGAGCTTCCGATCACGCTCATTTTCCAACTTTTGGAATCTGAGGCCAATGTTAAGAGAGGTCAAACCGAGGTTAGGTGGAAATTTCCTACTGGACCATGGCTTCCTCAATCTTCACCTTCTGCGCCGCGGATGCGTCAATATTCACTTTCTGACGATCTTGGAATTCATCCATACGAAGCTTTGTCCGGTTGTTCTCTATGTTCAATTGGCGCTGGTGCAAGTCAGCATACGTTTTATGATCTGGGACATTGTTAAAATTGTGACGTACAATCTCATTGTTTATCGCGTCCAGATCTTCCAGTTCAGGGGGATTGTCAATCTCGTGTTGCATCTTCTTGATTTGGTTTTCAAGGTCCTTTATTTTCTTCACGCGGTCCTTCTCAGCACGTTTCAACCCGACGAGCTTGTTGGTGGCTTCCTCGGCTTCGTTCTCCTACAAGGAAATGAGTTTATGGCTCACAGAATTCACGTAAAACGAACCAGCTTATCACTCTCTTGCCATCTTGCCTTCATCTGCTGGAACTTTATCTTGGACGCACTCTTCTTCTTCTCGCGCGCTTTCTCCAACTCCTTGTGCTGAGCAACCAATTGTCTACGCGACCGTCACATAGCAAGCACCGCGAACGAGACAGGAACCTACTTGAGTTTCGCATGCGCAGGGGCATTTTTGTCTTTGAGCTGTGCAACACGACCATGAAGCTCGCGCTGACGTTCCTTGGCCTGCGCATAACGCTCTTTCGCCTCATGATACTCGTTGACAGGGATCAAAACTTGCAAAACAGCAATCTAGACAAGATTACAATGAACCGAATCAACGAGAAAGGAACACTGCATGCCTCTTTCTCGATGCGCTTGCGTTCTTGGTACCGCGCGACTTCTCGTTCGAGCTGCGCATTTCGGTCCTCCATTACCCTAAGCGACTGTTGTTCGTCTCTCATTCGCTGTAGCAACTAAGTAAACAAACTAGAATAATCATCGTGACGTTTATAGCGTTACCTCCTGTAGTATTTTGAGCTCTTTGCCGGACGTAATGAGGGTATCGTGCCATTTTGTCAGATTAGTGTCACCAGCAGCCCGCTGCGTTTCTCTAAGCAGTTGCTGAGGACTCATTTGCGCAAATTCAGAGACCTTGTCTTGAGGGAGAAAAGAGCTAACGGGCATATATCGGCTTAGTGGATTAGACGTTATGACATGAGATTTCCATTACCAGAGGTTGGCGACTTGGACGTTCAGCTTCGCCATACGGTTGGATATTTCTTTACCAGTTGTCTGCTGGCCATTCAGGGTGAAGGTGGATGACCTAGTCTTCGAGCTCAAGTTGCGTCGAATGACGAGATTCTTTTCGCCTTTGGGTCCCTTCAGCTCGATTTCGATATACCCCGTTTCCTTGTCATTCTTTACAAAAGAGCTGATCTCGCTCGCTCGGCCCAAGATCTAAAAATTGACGTCAAAATTCGATCCCGTGAACATGGGATATACCGACGCTGGGGGGCCAGTTCAAACCGAGACAAATTGCACACGCAATGCTACTCTTTCCGGTGCCATTGGGACCAAAAATCATATTAAGATAGGGGCCCGGGAAAAACTCTACCCAATCATAGGTGACAAAGTTCTCCAACTGGATACGGACAATGGACCCAGGAATGTACCTAGAAACATGGCATAAGATTGAATGCACTTAAATTCTGTAGTGAAGCAGAAGTTACCCATCGTCATCCCGAGGAAGCGTCAGGACACGCTCTCGTTGCACTCGTTCTGGGCTCAAAGGAAGGGAGTCGCCGACTGAGTTGATTCTGGCGCGCTTGCGCCCCTTTGACGTTCCGACGTCTTCCTCATTGCCACTCTCATCGAGCTCCTCCCCGTCGTCGTTTTGATCTGCCTCATTTGCGTCTCCACCGTTGAGCTGAGAAGGCAAGACCTCGACCTCTTCCTCGTCGGACTCGACGCGTCGTGCCTTGCCCTTTTTGGCGTTCTCCTGTTTGACTTTGACTCCTCTTCCCGGAGTGGATGTCTCTAAGTTCTCTTTGAGAGAGTCGTCATCACCATCAATAGTCGCTGCGCGCGTCCGACGTGGCATTGTTGTCGCGTCGTCGTGGGGTTGAGCAAGAATGCTGGACGGCCAAGGTCGTAGCTTAAATGAGCGACGCGTCCCGTGATTAAGCACATCGGGCAAGCCAGTCTAGGGCAGGTCGTTTCGAGTCGCGTCAATTGGCACTTCAATTAATAAATTATCTAAATAATCACTTAAACTTCTTTCTCTTAGACAATGAGCATCCGGAGAAAGAGCACTGCACATGATCTTGCAACGCTTCGGCTACACCCAGACGGATCGCGCGTCCAACAGTCCTCTGTTAATGCGAGGCTGCGTACGGCGAGGTCCACCGTCGTCGATCCGAGAGGGAATTGGATCGCCAAAGATGCCGGAGGAAAGAGCTCAGTCAAGGTGCGGAGGAACGTCAACGCACACGCAGACGATGTGGAACGCGAGTTTATCGATCTTTCCGGCGGCGAGGATGGTCCACACAACCAGAGTAAGGGTAAGCAACGAGCAAGCGGCAGCCAACCCCCCGAGGACGCGCCAGCGTTGGATCGATTGGACGCAAGAACTAGACGTCGTCTCTCCTTCATGCACGATCTCAGCTTCTTAGATCCTCTTCCTGTCTCTGTCTCTTCTTTCGAGCAGGATTCAAGCGCCTCCTCCACACGAGAAGGCATCTCCTTACCGGATCCAGCCTCCGTGAGTTCATCACCCTCGCGATGATATCCACCTGACAGCAATCAAGGACTTGCTGAAGTCCATTCATCATTTTGCTAGTTGTCACTATCGCGAAAGGGGGCAGCTATTCGACAGCAGCAGAAACTACCGCGGCAAGAAAAAGGAAAGGTACAAGCAGTCGCTTCATATCGCCGCCGCCAACGCTCTCGGACATGGGGGAGCCGACTCTGAGACCGAAGATCCAAAAGCGGAGGACGAGACTACTGAAGAGGACGAAGATAAAAGCAAGGTTGCTGATGTCGAGGACAGCGAGAAGAAAGGTGCCGAAACCAAAGCTGACGCACACGGAAAGGACATGTATAAGGCATTCGATGGCTCCGCTCTAATGGCTATCGGTTCGTCGACAGCCTGATTCATCCAGCGCCGACCCAACATATCCATTTCCAGGTATTGTGTTACAGGAATATGTAGCACATACACTGTCATCGGAGTCCAGCGGTTTGGAAGAAGCGCCTCGAAGTCCGAAACGGAGAAGAACTGAGTAGAATCCTCACCACAGTTTTGAAGTTATTGTGCAGGGATTTATAAAAATGGAATGCAAATATATTATGAAAGTGAGAGGCGAAACCAGGTCTTCACTGGGACGGCGTCGAGGGTGCTGGCGCTTTGTTATTTCGGTCAAACTTTCGAATGTAATCGTCCGTCAAGGTGCCATCTTCCCACCGCCTCAGGATATTGTTCCCATAGATTCCTGGATTCGGTCCACCAAACACCTTTAGTCGTGCCATGCGCCTGTCGCGAAGTTTGTTTTTAGGCAACATGCCCGAGACGGCATGGTAAATAATCTAGAGAAAGGTTTACACCGATTCGAACTCCACAGGAGCGGCGCACCTCGTTTGGCTTCTTCTCCATCATAGTTTGATACGGCGTTTCCTTGAGACCACCCGGATACATGGTATGTTTTCGGTACACAAGCTGCTCGTCTTTTCGTCCCGAAACCTTGATTTTGCGTGCGTTGGTCACCACGACATAGTCGCCACAATCGACTGGACAACAATCAGACCAGAAACAAGGTTTGACGCGGTTGACACGCACCACCCTTGTCGTATATTGGCTTGTGCTTGCCCATGAGCACAAGCGCTATTCTCTCTGCAAGTTTTCCCAACACCCTGTCCGACGCGTCGACATGGTGCCATACACGAGCGTAGGCAAGCGCAGTCTGTCGATCTCCTGAGTTTGTCCCACTACGACGTGACGAAAGATACATACGTTACCAACCGCCTGGGACATGTTTAAAGTAGAACACGACGTTCGAGTTGCGCAAAGTCCTTGGTCTGGTCCCGCATCTATAGAAAACAGGTACAAACACATGCCAAGTACGGCTTATTACAAACTCAACGTCATCAATTGACCATATTGCTTGAAATTGAAGATGGCAGCTCTAGTTACAGGATTCACAATGGTATCATCTACAGACTGTGTGATCATGGTTCTGGTGAGCTCTTTTTGTGCGCTGATGACTAGGAATGCAGAGCGCGATCGGAAGACGGTTGAGCAAGCATCGCAAGATCGAGCACTGGGTGGACGAAAACGCAGAGGACCTGGCAGCTGAGCCGCGGAAAAAGGAACAAACGGGAGCGCGCAACCACCGAGAATAGTGACCAGGAGACGATCAATAATAGGGAAGCAGTTGTGTGCGCGATGGGCCCCGACCCTTTTAGTAAGGCGATCAAGTATTCGAGTGATCTACTAGCATATGCACTATGATAGCCACTTGAATGACAAAACTATATAAGATGTTATGTGTATGACATTGAAACTGCACAAAGCATCTATGTGTTGTGGTGACATGGTGGAAGCACACAACCCGCGTCCCGCTCACATTTACCACGTACGCTTGTGCTGCTTAGGACTTGGGCTACATGTCGATGGTAGAATGTACACGTTGATGGTTGGCGGTAACAGACGAGAAACAGGGACAGGAGTTTCTCTCTGCTTTCCTCGTCTCCTTGTTCAACACGGCGGATTGAACTGCTGAAGTGTTGAGATTGTTCCACAAATCCATAATGCGGTGCCGGGTCCCGTTCGTCGGTTTGCCAAATTTGAGATACTGTAATACTTCATTTGGCGTATGGCTCCTGGGCTTCGTAAAAAGAGCCCCTTCCAGTTCCGCCCGGAACCGAGTTCATTTCAGGCATCATGCTCGGGACTGGGAGCGCGCATCCTCACAAGGAAATTGATAATTGATAGCACTCGGCCCTCCGAATAGCTTCCCACTACAAGCAAGAAAAAAGACAGTGATTGAGCACTGGTACGCCATGTGGACATGCTACTTGGGAGTGTAACGTACGCAGGACAGAACGCCCGACGGTCATCCTGGTTTGGTTGTATATTAACAACCGTGGGATCACCGAATGCAACAAACGCACGGTGCGTAGCTCCAATCACAATCATTGTCTCCGAAAGCTACGCCGTGTGCTACTAAAAGTTATAGTGTTTAACACGCGGCAACCTTGCAATAAGAATGCAAACCTCCTGTTAAAGTAGATAACACCGTAGACATGGGTCAACCTACGTCATAGCATCCTCATGCTTCAATCACGCCTAAATGTTGTTCTGTTTCCAAGTTTGTTGTCCATCTGAGAAAGGTATTGAATCGCACCAGCTCGGGCTCTACGGAGGCAGACTTCCATCCCTAGACGTGAAAGCTGAACCAGCTGTACCACCGCCTCCATCGGCAATGCGAATAAGGAGAATCGGATCGAGACACCCACTTGGTCCAATCACGAAAGTACTGCAAGGTGTGCAGTGCATAAGTCCAGTGGACGGTAGTGGAAACGACACGGAAGAATGTGGGGAAATAAGTAGGTCCTGGAATGGTCGTTTGTGATTGAATATCATATATGTGCCCTAACTTCTATGGGCAGCGCTAGAAGTTAGAACCATGCCACGTTGTATCCACATTCGCCTGCGACACAAGTCAAGCTCGGCTCGACCACACGAGGCAACTGAAAATTAGTAGATTAAAATATCCACTGACCTAGGATGTCAAATGATAGCCAAGGACCAATCTTGAGGCTTGGGCCACCGGGTGGCATTGACTCGGTGATTTTGTCGTCACTATGAGTCCGTGATGGTTTCGGTTGGAACGGTTGTGCTAAAAGGGAACTATTTGTCTTCAATACTGCCACCGCTTATCGTACTGCATATTCAAACTGATACCTTGAATTCGTCCACAGTTGACCAACTTGAAGATTGTTGATTCGAAGCAGGAGATTAACCACTGGCAGGACTAGCTGAACCTGTGCACACGCGGCTTGAAGACCGTAGCCGCAGTGTAGCATGCTTGCGGCACCAATGATGGCTCACTTTGCGCTCGCGACAGGTCACGCAGCTGAGGCGAGCACGCCATTTTCACGCTGCAAGTTGCTCGCCTCACTGAATGATGGCAGCACAGCAGCACGACTTGGATGCAACTCGCAGATGCTCACAGGGCTCTTATACTAGCACCTCCCGCTTCCTCGTCCTTCCGAACAGCAACCCTCGTGTTTTCTTACTCCCATTTCTCTCTGTATTGCTGATTCGCTCTACCAAGGATGGGCTGTTGTCTTAGTGCTTCACGCCTAGATCATGGTGAAGAAGTCTCGCGCCCGGTGGTAAGTAGTGATTCCTACCAAACCTGAGTGCCAATTTTATTTTCACGGGTCACTAACTGGAAATTGACTGTTCGAACCCCAGGTTGACGAGAAATTGTCAAGTGACGAGACAACCAACCACTTTCAACCTAGCCCAGGGACATCGAGGGAGGAAATTGGTGTGCTTGACGTGCACCCTCAGAAGCCGTCTATTTGGGAAGAGGGTCCAAAAGACGTTCGGCCCTTCGATGCAGACGGGTATCTGGAAAACGAGAGCAGTTCCGAAGACCACGGGCGTTCATTCTTCAAGCTGGGCGTCTTCGAGTCGTCACGGGCACTGGACCAGGAGCCCTCCGGAGAGGCCCAGGGGATACTCTCGACGGATGAACCGGTTGCGAGGAAGATGGACATACATACCATTCAGCCTTCGGATGTCCGGAATAGTCTATCGGCTGTAGGCGCCGGTGACCCTGTTGAGCTTGCAACGCCAGCCAATCAGAAAAGCGTTCAAGCTTCAGGTGCAGACGAGCATCCGGTTATAGGGGAGAGCAATCCCCAATACCTTGGGCGATCGGATATCGAGCAGGAGGTGCTGTCGTGGATGCTGGACCAGGACCAGTTTTCCAAGGAGGCTCAGGAAGTGCTCTCAGCAGAGGAACGGGTTCCGAGGAGGAAGGTTATGCGTGCAGTTCAGCCTTCGGATGCGGGACAGAGTCCTCTGTTGCCCAGGGAAGTCGGTGATGGGGCTGAACCTATGAAACTAGTCCATCCGCAAAACAATCGAGTGTCACATGTAGACGAGAATCTGCCGGAAAAGGAGGGCGAGCCTCAAGTCATCGGAGATTCAGGTATCAAACGGAGGGTCTCGTCACGCATGCCGGACCAAGATCGGCCTCTCAAGGAACAGACTCCGAGGGAGAAGACTGCAAGTGTGGTTCAGTCTTTGGATGCGAGACAGGGTCCTCTGTTGTCCAGGGAAGTTGGTGATGAGGTTGAACCTGTGGTACTAGTCCATCAACAAAGCGATCGGACGCCGCATGTAGACGAGGATCGGTCGACAAAGGAGGGCGACCACCGAGCCGTCGGAGATTCAGATATCAAACAGATGGTCTTCTCGCGCATGCCGGACCAGGACCAACCACCCAAGGAACGGATTCCGAGGAAGAAGGCCACGCATGCCGTTCAGTCTTTGGATGCTTCGCAGGACAGTCTCGCAATCGTAGGGGCTAATGATTCCGTTAAGCTTGTAGCCCCAGCCCACTCGAAAAGCGCTCAGGATTCAGGTGCCGTCGAGGATCTGTCGGCAAAGGAGCAAGACCTTTTGCCTCCAGATGGCACGCAGGCAGGGTCATCGAGGATGCTAGACCAGGACCACGCCTCCGAGCATGCTGAGGAGAGACGTCCAACGGTAGAACGATACCCGAGGAAGAAGAATGTGCGCCGGAGGCAGTCAGCCCTCGCTGGCTCTCAGGAAGCTTCGTATGCAAGCAAGACGTTAGAAGCGACAAACGTACACCCTTCACAGGGTGGTTCAGACATATCTCTTCTAGCGAACCGACAGCATCAGAACGCTCGAGCTTCTGGCACTGTACGAGGGAAACACCCAAGGAAAAGAACTTCACCTTCAATCACTTAGATTGGGTCTGAGGGTTTTGCGAAACTTATGACGGGACAGTCTTCGATACTGTGGCAGGCCACGAGCCCATGTGTTTTATGTTTGATATCTCAGTCTCACTAGCACGGTCTGATGTACTTAGTGTTTTTTTTTTGGTTCGAATCTTGGCTTTTGAACGGGAAAGTAGAAGAATGCATGCATCATGCAAAGAGTCTACAAGAGTCATGTAACTTTGAGGCACCCGATCCCGGTCATCGAGAGTTCATCCGCGAACTGGGACCATGGAGGACTCGCAGTAGAGTCAATGGGTTTGCACTCTTGCGTATCCGACCTGGATCGCGGAGCCGGAGCAACGGAGCAACCGCAGCGCAATACCACCATCTGAGGGACGCACACTTTTATAAATATGCATGGCTTCGTTCCGTATAAATATGTGAGCCAACTGGAAATAGTAAATACGGAGGATAGATGCGTCGCTACTTTTTCCCTCGGCGCTTATTGGGTGTCTTTTGACCGGTAGCAGTTGTCTTGGCTTCTACCTTCTGTGCAGCAGGCGTCGTCGGTGGTGCTGGGGTGGTGGTGGTGGTGACCTGTTCTGAAGTTTCTCCAGCTGAATTTGTTTTCGGCTGCCCTTGGGGGGTTGGTTTGTGGAGGAAGTTGATGAGGAATGTCGCCGCCCCTCCACTCATGACATACATGAGCCACTTGGGTACCCGGACGAGGTAGCTATAAAGCGTCGCCAAAGCGATGGCAAAGTAATCGAGGACCCATTCCCTGTTGCGAAATCAGTTCCCGGGGAAACACGTGAAGCAATTAATCTGCCAACCTGTCTCCTCCCGGGCCATACGCAGATTTCCAGGGTTCTTTCTGACGCCAGCCTTCTTCTTTTAAAAATTGGTGCAAGACCTCAGGGCTGAGCCGAATTTGGCCTGCTCTGTAAAATCGGAGGGTCTTTCCTCGGTCTTTCAGTACAACAAGCGTGGGTGGACTGACAAAATAGTGAGCAATACGTGGACAGAAAGATACGCCGATACATACGACCATACGCCCCATTTAGTGGTAATAATAGTGACATCCAGATAATCAATCCTCCCAAATCGAACGTGCTCCAGGTCGCCTTTGTCTAGGGTATAATTGTATGTGGCATCGAAGGACTCGTCCACGAATTTAGAAACCCCTTCTGGTTGTCCCGCTGTGGACGTTCTGCGAAAGGTTCTCCATATTTGAGTGACACTCTACGTAGGTGAGGAGACCGGCTTACACTATTATGAACCAAACCCGTTCTTCCTCCTCCTCTGGAGTCATCTTCTCGTCCACAATCAGGTCCGCGTAGTTGTCGTCTGTGATGAGAGGGATCCGCTCATCCCAGACGACGGGGGGTGTTCCAGTGAAATTAAGGCCAATGGCCGAAGTAAGTGCCGAAAGGGGACCACCAGTCACCAGAATATCGAGAATAGACGACTTTCGTGGAGTTACTCCACGTTTTCCTGCCGTCTGAGTGGACTGTGAGGCCTGCGAATGTGCTTGGGCAGGCAAAGTTGGTACTGGCTGCCCGGGTGTCCATCCTGCTGAGAAATATTGCGCATTGACAAGCCCGGCGGCGACAAACAGAAGAGCCAGTAAGTTCATGGATGCCGTTGTGATCTAAGGGCTGTTTTGAAAAGGCTGTGAGCTGCGTGTCCAAGTTTGATCGGTACGAATTAGTTCACAAGACTTCGTGGCATTCGTGTCAGTATCCTCCCGAACTAGGCCAACATCGCCAACGTTCTTATTCAATAAGCCAAGTTCACGGTCCACCAGGAAATGCGCCCAAGAACGTCCGGCCAGCCGGCCTGGTCACAGCTTTGGTTTCTGCTACCGGTACTCGGCTACGCTCACGCAGTGCGCACCGAGGGTGAGTCCAACCGCGTGCAACAAGTGTGGAACGGACTGAAAGTCACTTCTGATTAGTTCCTTCGGCTGCGTCGTTCTACGTCTCGAATCTCCCTGGCCTACAACAGGATCCTGCCCACCCATTACACATATACGCTGGCCATATCGTTTCTGACCCAAATGCAGATTCGGCGGGCGAGCTCGACGTCCTCGCGCATCTGTTCTTCGTGATGGTCAAGGCACGACGAGAAGCTGATAAGGAGAGACTCATGTTTTGGTTCAACGTGAGTGCACGCAACGTTACCTCTCCATTGAGATATATTGTATTTGCGTAGGGTGGGCCGGGGTGCTCATCTTTTGACGGGCTTATGATAGAGGTGGGGCCTTGGCGAACGGACGGACAGGGCGGCTTGAAAACCGTTGAAGGGGGCTGGGAAGAGTATACTACAATGGTCTACGGTACGCACCGACGCGTCCATTTGTTGCTTTGGTTTCACCTTTTTGCAGTTGATCAACCTGCAGGCACGGGGTTGTCATATACTAGTACAAACCACTATGTGCATACATTACAAGAGGTATCATATTACGTTGGACCCACCTTCCTCGGCTCCCGCTGATGATCACTTGCAGGCTACAGATCACCTAATGCGGTTTCTCAAGACGTTCTATCAGGTTTTTCCAGAGTATTTATCAGTAGATGTCAGTTATTTTTGTTCGATTCTACCTTTCGATCCTCACGAATGTCAGACTTACCTCGGTGGTGAAAGCTTTGCAGGGCAATACATACCTTACTTTGGTATTAGGATTCGTTCAAAATAACGTCTATTTTGCTAACACATGTGTAGCGGATGCAATCCTTAATTCGGGCTTCAATATTCCATTACGTGGTGCTGCTATCGGAAATGGCTGGATGGACGGTCGTAACCAATACCCCGCATATCTTGAATTCGCCACAACCTATGGTATTATTGGATCGCAGGTACATCCAAACTTAGTGTTTCTTTATCTCATCAGTATGACGATGGATCCCTTGAAAGGATTACCAACGTTACAAACCGATTTTGGATGAATGTCTTACCCGTTTCGACGGTGTAAACCTAGAGCCAATAAACGTTGACGTCTGTGAGGATTTCCAAACTGGGATTGTTTCGTCAAGAACACAGACGTAAGTGCAGACCACGCCTTCATTATTTCGTATTCATTGCATTATGTAGCGTGGACGGGGTGAAAAAGTGCATGAATGTTTACGATATGCGACTAGATGATGAATATCCAGCATGTGGTATGAATTGGCCACCGGAGCTCAAGGACGTGACCCCTTACCTCGCGGTGCGTTCTCACAAAACAAAGCTTCTTGTGTGGCCGCTCAACCGTACCTCTGCATCGATGTGAACAGCGTCAAGATGTCGTACACGCTTTACATGCCGACGGCAAACCAGAAAGCTGGGTCGAGTGCCAGAGCCGTGTTCAATTGGAACTGCACACCAAGAAGTCGGCATCCTCGATAACGCTCATCCCGAGTCTTCTCGAACGGATACCGGTATTACTATTCGCAGGTGATCAGGATTACGTGTGTAACTATATCGGCATCGAGAAAATGATCGATGCGATGTCTTGGAACGGCGAGAAGGGGCTTGGTGTGAGTTTACCATTCATCGTGTATTCCCTGATGTGGGGGTTGACGTTCTTCGCGTGTAGACGGCACAAACAGAGTCATGGGTCGTTGATGGGACGGACGCCGGGAGATGGGTTTCTTCACGAAACTTGACCTATATCAGAGTACGAGTTCCCTCTCCACAACACGACGTCCACATTGACTTTTTTTTTGCGTACAGGTGTTCAATGCATCACACATGGTTCCGTATGACGTCCCTCAAGCTGCCCATGACATGATCCTCCGTTTCATGGACGTGGATTTCTCCGCCATCCACGAGGGTTCGGCGCTTATACCAAGCAGCGTCGGCGATAACGTCAAGTCTGTCGCCGAGAATTCGCCCGTCTCATTGCCTGGGAAAACGCCGGAGCAAACACAAGCAGATTGGAATGGTGAGCGTCACTTGTTCGTGCTCCTCGGTCTGTCTGACGTATGCGTTACCAGCGTATTACAATGCAGGCACGGTCGCGTTGGTCTTTTTGCTCGTCGTCATCGGTCTCGGCGTGTGCATATGGTGCCGACTCCGTAAACGACGTATCCAGCTTTTCCAACAGGATGTGGAGGAAAATATACCCCTCCAGAATGATGCGGAGGAGGACGGAGACGGCTCGGACGCTGGGGAGGGTCGACGAAAAAGAAAGGGAAAGGAGCGGGCGATCCACTCTGACGAGGGAACGCCCATTTTCGATGTGGGTGAAGCTGATGAAGATTAATAGAATACAGTCTGGTCCTGCTACTGGTCCTCTCGTAGCATCGGTCCGACAGGACCGTAAAATCACTTGGGAGGGGGTTTCATGAATGTATTGGGCCAAAGGTCGATCTGGATTTTAACCTATGACTATATTTATATTTGGATTTCACCGATAATGACTGTGTCCACCCGTTCTCCAGCATGCAGTTGTAATGGGCCTCCCTCCTTGAGGATCGGCAGCTGCACGAGTGCATTCGCGCCACTCAGGCTTGCCACTCGGCTCGACCTTTGACCTCCAGTGCTAAACGCCTTGAGGCCGTCCGACGTCGCCCTCACAACGACACGGTGGAACTCGACTCGGGAATCCAGCCGCATTGGAGCTTGAATCTATTTACGAGGCGCATTTGGTAAACGCCACGAAGGCAGCATCCTATAGACGCACCTGTACTTTAACACGGGGGAGCTGGCATCGCTCCACAGGCCACCCGCCCAATTTCCTAAGCGCAGGCACCACGAAAATATGGAACGTCACCAGCGCAGACGCCGGGTTCCCAGGGAGTGCAAACAAATATTTCTGCCCGTCCGGCACAGGAATGCTCGCAAATGTCGTCGGCTTTCCCGGCTTCATCGACACGCG
>JBBPMP010000143.1:0-50353 GCA_038090395.1 Boletales sp. KT-2023a | reverse complement strand
CTAGACAAGCAGGACTGGCCTACGGACGATGAAGCAGAACTCCTGCCTATTGCTTTCCCCGGAGACACGGTTTTCCAGAATAAGCTGAAGAATGACCAACTTCGGAAGTCACAGATGGTCTTGGAAAGCTCAAAGGGAATTGCAGGAAGCGCGAAACGACCAGCGAGCCCGATCCCAGAATCGGAGCGACCTTCGAAGCGTCTTCGTAGCAACTTGGCTATTTCTGGATCCCGTTCTTGATTGTGTGTTTAGTGATTTCCTTGGACTTGTTTTTGCATTTAGATACGTAGATTGTAGGCTCGTAGCAATGCATGATAGATTTTGTGCTCCATCCGTAATGGCAAAGAATGATGAGATTATGTTCGCTCGACGTTGGTCATGTATCATGATGTAGTATTCAAGTAAATAATATCGAAGCAATTATGGAGCTATTCTACTGATCGGTACTACACAATGTTTGGTACTCGAACATCATTTTCCTGGTCTCGAATAACTGGACAGAAGAAGCTATCACCTTTCGGGCTGCAGAAACGACCCGGAAAGTCGCCAGAGTCCCCAGGGCCATCGCAAGAACTCCAAAAACAATTTACAGAACACCCATAACCGAGGGAACATGGCAATCGACGCATGCGAATGCAAGGGTTCCAGGCGGTCGGCTCCGCACGCAGCACCACATCCCAGGAAATCCGTTCCCAGAGTGCGAGTTGCAGCTTCGACGATGATGATGTACATCGGTGACGGCTCGGAACGCTGGCAGCGTGAAGAGTCCACCGTGGCATGGCATGGCATTCCTGAAAAGAAAACACACACGCACCTTCTGGGACAAGCGGAGGAGAAAGGCAGATCGCCGGACGAAGATTAGGCTCAGACTCACGGGCGAGGGTACGTCAGCCACGTCATATATCGGGATATTGAATGGACAGCAAGCCACCCGCTCGCTGTACATGAATCTCAGTCGGCCAAGTTCAACCGGTGTGGTACCATGTTCACTGACCTGTCGGCAGTAGTTGTAAAGTTTATGAACCACCTGACCATCATGATATGAACGCGTGACGCGTAGGTGATGTCGGACTTTATTTCGCATGTGTACCAGACGCTTTCCACAAACATGGTGGACAAGATCATATTTTCCACGTCCGCTAGCTGGTTAGTACAACAGTCAGAATCCCCTCAAGGCCGACCTTGCATTCGTACAGCCCTTCTAGCACAATCCGGGACGATAGATACTCCGCGCCTAGGTTTGATCTGTACGTTTGATCTTCTCTATCATTATCGTGTGCTCGCTCGCATGTCGGACGCTCACAAAAACCGTTATGGCTCTGCTCAAACTTTTGGGAACGCTGTTCCCAGCGACGCACCCCGGTTTCCGCAGCGCGAAGTTACCAACAGAGCAACCCCGGTCGAGAAGAAGTTCGAGACGGACTCGGCCTTGACCTACGCTTCTGAGGTATTGTATGCGTCGGCCGACGTCGAAGCACGGATCGGAAGAAAGTTGGACGTGGTGGAGGACGATGAAATGCCTCTGGACGGATGTTCGGTGCACGGTTTGATCAAGAGGGGTTATACTTGCGGACCTGGGCTGCTCACTCGAAATTGTTCTATTGTCGGTCTGCGGACTTGCAGCTCTCCTCTCGTTTGGACACCGACCGGGAACGCTGGTGGTGGAAAGTCGTACAGCAAGGAAGACGGGAATCTGGCCACTGATGAGGAGGGCGCGACGACGAAGGGGCCATGGGATGAAAGGATGATCTACATGAAAGATACCTGGCAATTCCTGCCAGACCTGCCGGGTGTTGTGGTCTTGCCCGAGCGCGAGGTATACGCAATGCTTCACAAGCACAGAACGCCGAACATCCCCGAACACATCGAGGGTGGCCATGTCGAAGGTGGCAGGACGAGAACGCAGGAATTTGCGAACGCGCCACGGTTGCTCGTTAAGCCGAGGATCACAGGACATCAGCATTATCGGCTTGTTCATGGAGTGGTCGGACGTGCGTTGGTCAAGTTTGATTGCACGAAGCAGCTTGTTACAGCTGTGTTGGACGCGTTGAAAGGTGAGTTTATTCTGATCTGCACACGAACTATATGGTGACATTGGAACGCGAAGCACACTCGCATGCATTCGAGAACACGAAAATCCTGCATCGTGATATCAGTGTAGGCAATATCATTTTGACAGACGAAGGACGAGGGTTGTTGATCGACTGGGAGATGGCGAAGAGAGTCGATGTCATTGGCAGCAGGCAACCGGACCGTACGGTGAGTCGCTTGCGATGTTGTTTTGTCACGGACTAAATGCTGGAATCCTGGGCAGGGAACGTGGCAATTTATGTCTGCACGGTTGCTGAAGACTCCTGGGAAATTGCATACGTTCGAGGACGATCTCGAGTCATTTTTGCATGTGCTTGGGTGGACGACTCTGCGTTACGTTCCGGCCATCGATGGATATCTACCCGAATCTCGTGGAAGAGACATGGAAGTGTTTGACGAACATCATCAGGATAGATTTGGCGAGCATGGTGGGTCCCACAAGAGTGCGCGCTTAGGCTCAGGACAGTATCCGTCGGTGAAGTTCCAACCTCGCAAACCAACACCGCTCGTGGGCCTTCTCAAAGAATTGAGCAAGCCCTTTAAGATGCTCTACGGACATGAGCTACCTACCGACGAAGATCGAAGGATGATACAGCCCCCGATCGACATCACTGATGAAGAATTGCTGTACTTGTCTGCCATTATTGGTTGGTATGACAAATGCATGGAGCGTCTGAGATCGTCTAGTTGGTTCGTCGAGCAGATATCCAAGGCCTTGGACGAGCAGGACTGGCCTACGGACGACAAGGCGGAATTCCAACCCATTTCTTTCCCTGGTGACACGGTTTTCCGGAATAAGTTGAAGAATGACCAACTTCGGAAGTCACAGATGGTCTTGGAAGACCCGATGGGAGGCTCAGGGCGCGCGAAACGACCGGCAAGCCCGATCCCAGAATCGGAGCGACTTTCGAAGCGTCTTCGTAGCAACTCGGCTATTTTTGGATCCCACTCTTGACCGTGTTCTTAGTGGTCATCTTGAGGCTATGTATTATATTTAGATTTATGGGCTGTAGCAATGCATGAATATGTCCCGGCGATCCATTCATTTATCAGATCTTCCAGAGTCGACCGTGATGAGAGATTTGGCCAAACAATAAACAACAACTCCTTCCCCTGAGCATTTAGATTTGAGTCCGTCGTTCATCATCGACATTAATGATATAGGTCATATCTCCTGAAATACACATTTAAATATCGGGAACTGTAACCCGTGCCACCGCCGAGTTGGTACCGACTCAAGTCTACTGCGACCTGATGTCCTCGAGTTCGGGTGAAGTTTGCAAACGCAAGAGACAGCAGTGGCGGCCGCAGACAAACGACAACGACAAGAAAAAGAAATCGAAACAAAACAGTGATGACGATGTATCAACGCACCTCCATCCATTGCAGGACTACTTGCAACTTGGGCTCGATGGTAAATAGGTGGTCATTTTTCAGGTTTCTTTACAATCTCATCCTTGGGAAATTAGTGGTTTTCTGTGGCATCAAGTAGGCGCATACCTCTCACCATAATAATCCCTGCGTGTATTAAGGAAGCTTTATCGTTTGTTAGCCCCGGACGCATGTCTGCAGAAACCGGTCATCATTTTGCGAACCCGACGAACCACTTCTGGCGTTGCCTACACCGTTCAGGTGATTCTCTATGATTTACCTGCGGAAATGCCTTGATCCATGACATCGTCAGGAATAACTTCAACACTAATGTCTGCCTTTGAAGACTTTTCTTTACCAGAGAGGTTCAATGTCGGATTGGTAAGTCGACAAAGGGCACGTTGATTTTATGGTCAACTCAAGTTCATAATTTTGAGACCAACTTAGTGGATAGGGCATCAGCTCGGGTGCGTTTTGTGATAGTGTCGGTCTTTGAGTGTTTGGCTCACACGACTCCGTAGGCATGCGAACTCTCCCGAGCGGAAATTAGAGCTTCCGTGCCTGCACTTATGGACAAAATTGAAAGATATCGACCCAGATTCGTGTGTTTCGTCGGAATGGCTATATGGGAGATAGTCCGGCACGCTTTGGTAAGGTTGAAACAAGACGCTCCGAGAAAGAGAAAAGAAAAAAATCAGATGGGTCTTCAACCCTACAAGCTCGTGTACGGAAACACAAAAGGTGTGTCTGCGATTTTGGATGTCTTCGTCATGCCAGCAATCCGGACTAGTGTGAATGCGGTAACTAGTAGGAATGCCTAAAGAAACCTTGATTTTCGTCGTGCCATGCACGTCCGGGCGGGTCGTACAATATCAAGTCCGTCGATCTCTCGCGTCTCTCCGCCATTGTGTAATGACTGCCTTCGTAACAGCTCCCTGACAAAGTCGCGTTGTTCACGGAATTGCACGCGCTGATGAAAATACCTTCATCTGAGTTGGACTCTTCGGGAATGGAGAATGTAGTCCTGCGCCCCAGTTTGTGTTCGCCGTGATATCGTTCCATATGTAGCCCTGAAGCAGATGGCATGAAGTTGGTGAGGCTCGGCGTTGCTCGAGTGCGAAGAATGGCGTCTGATATACTGGCACACAGAGTTGGATACGATTCCAAGGGGCAGGGCTAACAAGGTTGCCATATGTTCAAATCGAGAAGCTGGTGCCACGGCGCAAAGTGGAGGGTGGGCTTATCACGAGCTCGTCCATTCATCAATGTTCTTGGCCAACTCACATAAATGCTCGTGATTAGTCTTCCAGTGCCAAAGCGGACTTCGCATTGCTACAAATTATGACCTATAGATAATACAAGCCCAATTATAGGCGAACGGTTACTAAGGTTTCGATCAAGGGCGGGATCGATGGAACAGCAAAAGTGCTATGAAGATGTTTGAAGGCATCCCTGGGCCTGGCGAGCCCAGGCCCTTTGCACTTCCTGGGATTCCCTCGGAGTCTGCCCAGACCGACTGATTCACCAAGCTGGTTGGTCTTCAGCTCACTGCTGAGAAGCTGTTTCGCCGCGCAGAGCAATTAAGTAGTTTGGTTCCGCTTTGCTGTTCGCAGGTCAGTTGGCCCCCCTCGTCCGGGGTATTGCTCGTTTGCTTCGGACTTCATGTCGTCATCATACTGATCAATTGCGGTAGACAGGATGCATAACCTTCTATTGGAGATATCGACCGACAACTTTCTTTTCCTTCGACCTTCGGCCGTAAGTTTTTCTGGTACCATTCCCAGAGTGGTACTGGCTTGCAGACTAGGTTGAAACTTTCCCGAGGGATAGAGATAGTGTCCTGAGCGCAAGCGATCGCTCCCGTGGGACCCACCACCCTCGAGTCGTATCCATTCAACTGGCAATGTTCGTCATACACCACCATCTCCGCTTTGCAAGAAATGAGCAAATATATATCGATGGCTGGAACGTAACGTCCACCAGCGTCCAAACTTGAACGAAGGAGTGATCAGACTGCGAGCACGGCTGACCGATGATCGATGATGGCTCGGGATCTGAGTGGTACTAGCCCAGGGCACTGGCATGTATGTATCTTAGATTCGATCGGTTCTTCCTGACCTGTGCTCGAGATCGGGCCCGGGAAAGCATGGTAGGTTGCTTGGAGCGTTGTAGCCAGGAGTCTGAGCAGCGTCCGAGTGGACTTCGTGCGTATTCGTCATGCTAACGAAACGAACGCACTGGCAGAGGATTTAAATTGCTCGTTTACTCGTTCTGTCAAGACAACTCTAGCCGGGTAAGTACTTCACATCGAAAGAGTCGGCGGTGAATCTAGTCTTTGCGACCCCCCAATTCGAGCAAAGAGAAGTGAAAAAGCAGGTTTCGTATTAATCAAATCAACTACATAGCTACACGAAGATCGACGAGGAGAGTGGTGCGAAAACGAAGGTATCGACACAAGAGTGTCCAGTATGGGCTACAGTGGTCAATGGCTCGTGAAAATGTCTAAAAACAGGTGTGAAGTGCGGATGATGAGCAATAAAAATACAATAACATCATTGTCAGGTCGCAGATCCGGTCAAGAAAGGAGAAAATGTTGGAATAAAATGTGATTAGTATGAACGTGAATGTCGAAGTAATATACGAGATCGTGGAGGTCGTGAAATCATCCCAGAAGAATCAAGTGGCGCGCAAGAACATCAACATTGGAATCGGTTTCCTCTGCAGGCCGGTCGGCGATCCATCATGACTATCGTGTTCGGATGAACTCGTCCCTGCGCTCGACGTCGAAGACTGCGACCGCTGTCGACGGTGCTTGAAGATACGGGGTGGCGATGGCGTGAAAGAAGAGCTACCTTTCTTCTTGGGTGACTTTGGTGGTGTGGGTTGCAAAGGCATCTGCGGTGGAACCTTTTGGGGAGGCACTCGACGCACTCGAGAGCCAAAAACGTTCTTAAGAGGCGAGAGTAACGTGCCTGTCCGTGATGGCTCGGCAGCCAGGGAGCCTAATGTACTTGAGGACCAACGGCTTCGCAAGCGTCCTGTACCCTCGGATTCGTCATCTTCAAAAAATGATGAGGGCGGAAAAATGGTTGGTGAATTCGGAGGATTCAACGAAGATGATGATGTGAAGGATGAGATAGAGTCGATGGAAGAACGTGGGGCATCTGAGTCAGTGCTCAGACGTGGAAGCACTGCTTCACTGCACATTCCGTAGAGGGGTGTGTCTGGCATTGCGGGGGATGACAGTGGGCTTGTGGAAAGGGGATATAAGAGGGAAGGGCGAGAATACGTGCTGGCATCTTCTGCATCCTGAACCTGCTCTCCGATTGACTCGCAAGTAGAGAGGACAAAATTTTCCTCTGGAAAGGCGGAATCCTCAACGTCCAGGGGAATAGACATCAGAGGAAGGGGACGGGACTCGGATAGAGGTGGTGGTGGAGGTGGTGGTGGATAGTTGGGAAGAGAGGGTGTGTTGCGTTTTCGCCGGATGAGAGAAGTGTGAGCAGTTGTTTGTACCAGTGGTGAAATTGAAGGGATGGAGGCAGGGGGGGTAGGAGGAGGGAGAAGAGGAAGCGGTTTAGAAAGCCTACTGCGACCACGAGGTAACGGCTCGATAACCTCGACAACGACGGAAAGACTCTCCGCAGTGAGGGTGAGTGAATCCCGACGTGCTGCAAAACAATGGGAAGGGACGATGGGGGAAAGGGAAATGAAATCTTCGAATTCGCGAGCGTAAAAATCGTGCACTGTGTCGTCTGTGGCTATCGTCTCTGCGGCGTGTTCGCTGGCTTCAGGTTGCACCTCAGCGAAAGAAAAGGTAAAAACCTTCTCTTCTGAACAGTTGTGTATTTCATCGTCTTCGTTATAGATTAAGGATCGCGTCTTGTTGATGCAAAGGGGACGGATAGAGATGCGGTGGGGTCGGAGTCGGGGGGTGAGAAGTACAACGTCAGTGCTCTCGTCATCCGAAGTCCCGGGGGTAGCGAGCACATCTTCACTTGATGCACCAGACGTAGACGATGAAGCAGAAAGAGCCGGGGAGCGAGGTGGGTCATCACCAATCATGAGCAATGCGTCATCGATCGAAAAGGAAAACGCCGAGAGGGTGAGACGAGAAGTATCTAATTGTAATTGTCCGGAAGAAAACTGGATTGGGCGTGCTGTCGTTGGAGAATGACTGGGAGATACGTCGATATCGAGTTCAACTTCTGACAATTCAGGTATGATTTGGAGAGGCGGAGGGCGTGATTTGCGGCTTGTGAGAATAGAAGTGTGGGAAGTCGAACACACAGTGTCTGCATCTACTGAGAAAGAGCCTTTGCGAGTACGGGTTCGAGTAGAGCGCTTGAGTGAAGCACGAGGGAAGACTGCGGAATGAGTAAGTTTTCGCAACCTAGTCGGAGCACGGGAGACAATACTGCAACATACGTGAGGTCATTCCAGGTCGTATTCGGATTGTGGTGTCGATAAGTAACAGTGTCAGAATATCTGTGCAGGTGGGCTTGAAGCTGTGTTAGACGAGATGTGTAACAGAACAGGTCATGCAAGAGGCAAACTGAGACTTGAGCAACGGGGACCGAAGAGTTATAAATCGCCGGGATGGCGTAATTATAAGCTGTGTGCACCGACGAGGACAATAAGGCGTGAATGGGAGGTCAAGTAAAGACTTGGCTCATCTTCTAACGCGCCCTCTGGCCTTTTGTCGTCCGCCGTCATTGTTCTTTCTTTTGTCCAACAACACTTGCCTTTCTTGGACATTCCTTTCATCGTCGCGGACTTTCTGCCTTTTGTTTGTCTATATTTGTAGGGTTATCCTTATCACGTCATGGCGGAGACGGCGCTGTAGCGGGTCCTCCTAACTCCCGCCGTACGCATATTAATTCTGTGTGCAGACATCACATCGGAACAGAATGGTTCAACCAGATCCGGGTATGAGAAAGTGAGTCATTACGAGCCTACTATGTCCTGGCCTATTTGGCGTAATGTTGTAACCCACCTAGAGCGGAATTTAAAACAGGTCAAACCTCAACGGTCCAGGCCTCCTGAAACCCTTCATGTGCAGTTGTCGAGTTACAAGAAGAATTAACTTCCCAGGTTCACCTAGGATTCAGATCTCTCGATGGTCCGCTGAAACTCCACCTAGATATGAGATATGAGAAGAGCTCAAGTAACCGTCCCAAGGGGGTTCTTCGTTGCCATGATTCGTGATGTCGAAACCATGCCAAGTTACGCATGCACAATATCCGAGTACGACGACATTGATTGACCTTTGTACGGCAACGGGAATCGATTTGTCCTCAGTTTTAACACGTCAACGTACTTACAACTTTCACTTAGGTCCATGTATCATTCCCCAAGTTTAACGGACCATATCCCGTGCCGTATTCGAAACTCCAACTGGCAGGTGCAACGCTGTGGTGATGCTGCGGCGGTCAAGCAAGCGAACCGTAAGGTGTTACTATTGTAACTTGTTAGACTCTGGCAAGGGTAGCATTCCGCTAGGTCGAGGTGCCAATTTTTCAAGTCCCTGGATCATCACCTCTCCGTGGAGAAAGACGATCTCAGAAAGTATAAGCAGAGTTAACAGCGACATCCACAGGAAAGTGATCACGCTGCCATTCACAATCACTTATCTTGTTCAGCGCCGCCTCTTTGCACAGATTCACCTCTCGATCGGTCATTATACTATTTGGCCAAAGTATTTTCTTGCTGTGTCCACTAAAATATCACTCTTTCCGACTTACCCCCCACCGCAAATTTGCATGCCACACACTTGCCTATTTGGCCCCGTGAGTGTCTCGGGCCGAGCTCCGGAATATAACTACTACAAGCAGGAGATGTTCCATCATTGTACTTGATGACGATTTACAGCTAATGGATAAACGGCACGAAATGTTGTTTACATTTTTCCCCGGAACAAGTCGGGGCTCGTCGTTAAAACAAAGTCCTCTAGGGATCCGATCCCTTCCGGAAGGGGTCGCCCTCGTCAGGCCTATGCTCCAAAGGGCTCGAAGAACCAGGTTAACGCCAGTTGTGGATTTGGACTCGTTAAATGGGGTCTTTCGGTAGAAAGTGCTCTGGGAATAGTGCGCAATGGGTATGCGATGCCAAAAATGACGTCGGATTCAGCGAGCCGAAAGGATAATGGATATTCTTTGACTAAAGCGTTGGTAAGGTCACCTGTCGTTCCATCCCATTTGACTACGACTCCCCTTCGTGAAGAGATCCTATCATACTGATCAATCTGTCGATAAAAAGATGTTACACAGTTCGTGAAGACTTTACTCCTAGTGTTTGTCGGGATGTTGCTTTCCCACGAGTTGTCCAAACGTAGCAATAGATGATCACAAGGTAATGCCCTTTTTTACACAAGGGTGGTGCCTTGGTGAAATCTGTACCCCAAGGGGAGCGACTATCAAGTGTCGGTTGAGTGCTACGAAATACAACGAAATTGCGCCTATGGTCCTTCAATATTTCAACCCCCACTTCTTCCTCGTGGTAAATGCATGCTAAGCTGAACCATTCAGTACAGAGTAGCTGCTGTCTATGTACGTGAGAATGCCAAGTACATAAAAATTTCTATTCTTTGTTGTGCCATACAATCATCGGAGTTTGGCCCGCAAAAACAACGCAGGCTACCTCCCAGTATATCGCCCGTCCTTCCCACACTTCATCGTAAACACTGCGCGAAAGGTCATACAATCCTGTCGTCAAAAAATCCATCACCAGTGTTCCACAACGTGTCTCCACTCTTCCAGTGGTATATCCTCGCACCGCGCTTCCACATCGTTGCTGGAACGTCTGACGTCCAACACAAGCGTGGAGTCGTGATCGGTATGGTTTGATCCTGATATAGCAAATCTGGTATCTGTCTCACGTCCATGGCTGTCCTGAGAGTCATCATGAAGCGTCCGGACACTCATGATAAATCGAGGCGTGAGAGCGAACGCGGGAAGGTATTCGAATGGAAGCGATATGAGTGCTTCCCAGCCTTCCGTCTGAAATTCTCCAGAGGCAACCAGTATCGCAGTGCGGTTAAAACAGACGATGCTATAAACGGAACTAGCATCAGTTGATCCGCAGCAGAAGCAGGAACGCGGGGGACAAAAAAAGAGAGAGATGGGAACGCACAAGAGAAAATAGAGGACGCTTTGACCAGCGAACAAGGTCATATAGCGGTTAAAGTGCCACTCCTTGGTGACCCTATACATTTCGGCCACCTGCTTTACGAACTGGAACATCACCAGGATGAAAACAACTCCACCGCTGGTAATCTCAGTTGTCGCCGAAACCTTGGTCCAAGCGACCGAAGCAGACGTAACCGCACAGTACGAGCTGTTTGCTACTTGGATGACTACCACTATGTAATGAGCAGTGAGACAACTGTGAATACCAGATGAATGCCAGTGATAAACTACCACGCACCCTCTATCTCTCTCGGATACATGATTGAAGTCACCATCGAGAGAACGACTTCGATGACCCAAAATGTGAGAACGATCGCGAGGATTAGCCTCGAACGACGGTATATTGCCCAGACACGAAGGATCATCACCACTTGATTTAATGTTACAATCCGCCTCGCCTGAGTTGGATTATGCCTACTCACAATCTGAAGCACCAATCCAAACAATGAACGCCCATATCGATCCAAGATAGAGTGTTTCGCCTTGACAATCCTGAATATAGCGCACGTGAGAATTCCTGGATGGATTGCTCACAACTGTTCGATACTAGACATCAGCCACTCTTTCGTAAATTCTGATAGGTCAATACACACGTCTGCCGCACTAGACTCAGCATCGTGGCTTGCAATCAGCTAGTGTGTGAAACTCACTTTCACAGGACCAGGTAACAAGGAACTCCACACTGTTCATGGTCTAAATCAGACCAGTCGAACAAGGCCGAGGCTCGAATGTTAAACGCACTTAGCGTGAAGACTCTGTCATTCCGTCTTGGAGTTAGCGTGCAAACCAGGTCGTGACAAGGACATACATACATGAGGATGTAGAGGCCGCAGTAACGAACCTTTAAGCGGCGCTGCTTAATCCATTGTACGGACCGAGAGCTCTAAGTTGCATACGCACGAAGAGGAATAATACAGACACCATGGACCAGCGCTTGGTCTGCATTTCCGTTAGACATGTTGCTCTCTTGAACCTACTGCATACTGACCCAAATGTGATCAATCTACACAGATCGTCAGCGAGAGAAATATACATTTGCGAAAGTAAACAGGCTACCTCTCTGGGAAGGGTAAGGACTAACAACGCCAGGATCAACCCGATGCAAAGACTCGTACGAGGATGTATCGCGCACCATAATCATAGGCAATGACCGTAAGCAAAGCAACTGTGATTACTTTGTGAGTTCAAGGCATCAATCAATCATGGATATTAATCGACGCACCGGTTAGGTAGTCATTCTGCTGAAGGCCCTCCGGGGATGTTACGGTGGAACTCATGTCCTTAGAGCTCTCCTACGAAGAACGTCAAGTGAACGGTGACTGGGGTGAGACGGATGGAAACGGGACCAGATTCAAAGTGGCCTTGGGAGTGGGAAGGCCAATCCACGCCCCGATGTTATGATCATCACGAAGCTGATGGGCTCTGTGTATTTACATATGATGTGATCGGATAGACGCCGAAGAAAACGTGTTCGCCGTATCTGTCCGGAAACAGCAAACGATTAGGATATGGTGTACGGTCCCGTAGGGTCGATGTGAACAAGGGGTGGGATGTTTGCTCCAATAAGCTATTGTCGGCGGCCGGAGCTATGGCCCGGAACCGTGCATGATGCTTGTAACGTGCCACGGTTATACTTGTAAAAGTAGCATTAAGTAGTGGCACACTACATAGCTCAGGCTGGTGGCATTGGGTCACCAGTAAAGTCAGCTTCAATAATTTTCCGCTCAACCGACCGTCACGTGGCAAACGAGCACATGCTGCTAACCACATACAGTATCAAAGTTCATACATAAAACGATATATTGAGGTCCGGTTTCCAATATAGAAAATCCAGCGCCCTCAGTGAGCCGTTTTGGCTCTCTCAGTTGGTCACATGCTGGGCTGGAATTTACCCCGATACGTCAGGTAGTGCGCTTCGGCAAAATTCGGGTCCCCAATGCTTGGTCTTCAGATCCATCGGAAGGATGGAAGACTCCGGGGACCACCGGAGGTATAGGTATAGAGTTCCCAAACTAAAATCATCACTACCGTCTCTGTTCAAAGCGTTCACAAGATCATACCGTGAGCCCGTCCTGCTGTTTATATGAGCCTATCGTTGCCTCTAATTTGGATTAAACTTATACATACTCTAAAGGGGCCAGCAGATTCAAACACCGCAGCTTACGCCCAAAGATCAAACGCATCAACAGCTATCCTGTGCAAGTCGTTATCTGTGACGTGACTTCTGTATTGAATTTGGGCAAACACCGCTGAAATCCATCTAGCACTACTCGTGTAACAGCTTTGGCAACTTGAGCACCAAAAGGTCTGATGTAATACACTCCTCGCTAAACCACTAACTGTACAAATTCTGTTTTTCTTTACATATGAATCAACATGTCACTCGTTCACTCACACCTTCGTTTCCACCGTCGTGATATCGCGCGTCACTCTCTGTGAAACTGTTTCGCGTAGTAATTTTTGATGTACTCCTAAACCAGCGTGTTCAGAAACGAACCAAGTAACGTAGTCTTCCGAACTAAATCGAGCAACGTACCGCATTAAAGGTAGCTTGGAAGCTAGGACGTTCCATATTGAGCCGGACATACGCTCTGTATTTCTCATACTTGGGTTCACTCAGCGCCTGGGCTAAATGAGCTCCCTGGCCAGGTGAGAATTTTCCCACATCATAGGTAGTAGAGAGGTGCAGGCGACCGATGAATGGTGCAGTTGCAATGTCTGCGATGGTGTACTGATCCCCCACCGCATAGGTTCCGACGGCTGGCAAAAGATCTTGAATCTCTTCAATGGCCTTCAAAAGCTCTTCGTATCCTTTTCCATGCAGGATGAATTCGTGAATGGCTGGAGTGAGTTTGATGCTGACAGCATCGATGAACTTTCGGGCTCTTGCTCGTTGGACAGGATCCTCCGGAAGAAGGTTGGCTTCAGGGAAGAGATCAGAGACAAATTGCACGAGGATCAGAGACTCTGCAAATTTGATGGAGTCGGGTGATGGATCCTCGGGAGGAACATCAGGGCCGCCATAGGTGAGGGCAGGTACCTACGCCATGCGGGGGACTGATCAGAAGGTGATCGCTCGAAATAAAACGTTGAACTACCTGGTTTTGAGGGTTTACCTTAGATGCATACCAATCAGGCTTGTGGCGCAGATTGATCTCATACTCTTTGAAATTGGCTTCAGCTTCTACAAGAGCCAACTTGACCTTAAGTCGGATCGGTGAGTATGGCAACGATACCGCGTTCGGGCAGATGTGATCGTACCCTGTGGGAATAAGGGGAAATCTGATACAATGAAGCAAATCAGTTGGCTGAGCAAGGACGGCTATAGTTCAGGTCAATACCTCTGCAGTGTACAAAGTGATTTGGGTCATTGGATCGTCTCGCTCGTGGAGGGGAAATCAATCGTTCTGCCGTGAATCCATGGGCAACCAACTCCTTCTTATAGTCAGTCGGTTCACCCCAAGTCGGTTCAAGCGGAGACGCCACAAATCGGGTGTACCTGTCGGTATCTGAGTGGAAATTCATCTGTCACTGCTTTATGAAGAAGCTCACCAGGAAGCGAATAGCTATTGAGAAATCGAGGTTAAAGTGCTGGATTTATTATACGGAATAACAATAGTATGTGATGGTTCACTACTGCACGTATTAACTTACCATTACAACCACGAAAGTCTGAATGGTTATTCCCTTTTCCTTTTCGTGCTGGCTGGTTGACGAATAGACTCAGGCTGCGTGAAACAAAAAGCGAGTAAAGTTGTGGTGATTTATGTAATCTGAATTATGTAAGTACCTGGTGTAAGTTTTCCGACATAAGTATCCTTGGTTAGATTACCGCGCTTATATAAACTGTTGGCTAAGCTTGTGAAAGCTCCGTGCGTTGCTTTCCAGCCCATTCATACTTTCATTCACGAAACAGAATGCTCAGAGTTGCCACTGCCTATACGATATGTCGATGTGAAAGCATGAAATGAGCCTCAAGCTCAGGCCTGCTATCAGACTCGCACCTGGTTCTGCTTGTAAGATGGCTCCTCAAAGTTTCACATTTCGTTCCATACCTTGTCCTTTAGGCAAGTACACGGGGTATTATTGATGATAACTGTACCTGCCAACATACCCGAACCCGTCAGACGGGTATGGGTTGGATCCATTGGAGGTATGGTCAATGATACTCCCTCGGGTATACCCGTACCCGTATTGCTGTAGCAGAACAATGTACTGCTGCTACACCACAAATCAGAACACCAACTTGTGCAATGCTGCCACACCGGCAATATGCTGCAGGTAGCCAATAGCACATCTATTTTGGACGTATTTCCTGAACCGTGATCAACCTGTATGAATTACAGCGCGGAGTACGCGGCCCGCCACGTTCGATATATTACTAATACTAGTTGAGTCAGCTCGGTTCAAAGTTGAAACGTAGTATGTTCGGGGATTTTCATCCGATTTCGGCGTAGTTCACTTCACCTTGCCTGAACTCGACCCGCAGCTGAGGCTCATGTCAGAGCTATTTCGATCCGGCTTCCATCGCTGAATGAACACGGTGAGAATGTAGATGTGTCATCTTTGTGAATTCTCTTTGCGCAGGGCAATGGGTATGCTGATCATAGACCCATCGACTTTGAACACATGTTTGTGGTCAATAATTATGCCTGGGCTCCACGCCGGCGATCTCAAATTCCTCTGCCACTCGAACATCTTCCGACCCTGCCCTCGAGCATGTATGGCCCCCGGCTATCCGCGTTCTCACTAAAATGGCAGAGCCATAGTCACAAGCACTACACATCTCAGAAGTTGACGTATGGGTCTTTTGATTACGCCTTACACGCATGGCTTCGCCAGAGAAACTTAGACGACATGTTCTCCCTGCGGTGAGTTCCAAGATTCATTATTACGATTACTATTTATACGGTGAGAGCCTCTTCGGACACACATTGAAATAAATTCTCCCCGAAATCACCATTTATCGCTTTCTGACGACGTCATGCCAATCGAGAGCACAGAGGGTGTACTTGCCATAACATCCCCCACTCCTACTGTAGTTGACGATGGAGAGAAGGTCATTTACGTGTGCCTTTCCGTTACTTCCCACCAGCACGAACAATTCATCACCGACAGGTCGAGTTTGAAGATGGAGACCAGCGATGCCCTCAAAATTACCCTGTACTCAAAAAATGGGCCGTTACATTGACTGCCTGCTATTTCACGGGGATAACAGGTAGGTCATCCGATTCTTGCGACGTTGCACAACAGTGCTGACAGAGTGCTCTTAGCTGCTACTTCGTCCTCGTTTTCCATCAGTGCAACATCCATGAGACGCGAGTTACACTGTACAAACTTGGAGTCTGCATTGGGTCTTGGCCTCTATGCTGTGGGCTTCGGCATCGTTCCCCTCGTCACCTCTTCGTTTAGCGAGGTAGGTTATCATCGTATCCGGCTAATATAGCGTTCATATGGTTCTAGGAAGTTGGTAGAAGACCAGTGTACATTTTCTCGGCGATCATGTTCACCCTTACCCAGGTTATGGTGGCACTGTGAGGACTGTGCGACCAGTGTTCATTCTCATGTTCATTGGTATGTGGCGCAGTGCACCAAACATGAAGGTGGTCCTTGTTGGACGAGTTCTTGCGGGAATATTCGGTTCTACTGGGGCTTCCTTGATCGGTGGTAGTATTGCGGATATCTGGAGACCTCATGAGTAAGTTTCATCTCAGATACATGTTTTTCTGGCCTCACCGTGCGCAGGCGAAGCTTGCCCATGTCAGTGTTTGCTTTTACGTCCGTATTTTCGATGGGGCTCGGATCAGTTATCGGAGGTGTAATTGAATCCGACCCCTCGCTTGGCTGGCGTTGGGTCCAGTGGATTCTTGTCATGTGGGTTAGCATTTTTATCTCACCAGCACGATGACTCTGATGCGCTCATAGGTTTTCATGTGTCTTCGTTGTCATCGTATCGCTCATGAGCGAAACGCGCTCGTCGATTATCCTCATTCAGCTCGCACGTAGTCAACGTAAACGTACTGGGAACGACCTTTATAAAGCCAAAGCCGAGATCAACAAAGAAACCCTTTGGAGCCTTATCAAGACAGCTTGCACTCGGCCCCTATGTATGTGGTAGCCATCTCGCTCCCATCCACGACGGTGACCCCCACTGGTAATATTAGATTTTTTGCTCACAGAGCCCATTGTGCAGAGTTTCAGTGTAAGTTCCTTGGCGTAATATATCTCGTTTCTCGGCTGATGTGCTTACGCACAGATATGGCTCGGTTTTGTTTGGGGCGTGGTATATTGTCTACTGGAGTACGTAAACCACTTATACCCTCGGCGTCACATTGACCATCGGCCGATAGAGCAGTAACCCCTATGTTTCAAGTGATCTACGGTTTCGACGTTGAGGAAACTGGGTATTTATATGCAACCTCATGGCAAGTAAAGCTGTGTGCGGCTGTCGGTCCGGTATTCACGCCAAACCAGCATCGGCGCAGTGGTCGGATTCTTTGCCAATATTTATCAGGATAAACTGTACACGTGAGGCTTCATTCCGTGTGTTTGGCTGACTGAGGACGATGTGATATACTATAATCAGGGAACACGTTGCTCATAGGAAACAAGAAGCCCGGTTATACCTTGCATGTGTTGCTGCAGTTTGCCTTCCCGTAGGCATGTTCATCATTGCCTGGACGGCATCGCCGACAATACATTGGGTCATACCAATGATTGGATTGACGGTGAGCCAGATATAAAATTGCTTTCGAATTTCTCTCACGCGGTTGAAGCTGTTCATGAGTGGGGTCTTGGTCATCTTCCAAGTAGCCTTCCTATACCTCGCGGATTGGTACGCCGTCTCAAGATCGCAATAGTCGTTTTGTTCCATTGACCTCTCACCAGCTACAATACATATGCCTCTTCAGCTCAAGCTGGACAGAGTTTATCGCGTACGTCGTGTTCACATAGGCAGGCCTTGATGATTCTCATCCGGCCGATCGATGCTTTCCAGGAAACTCGATGGCCTTGATATTCCCACTGGTGACAGAAACACTATTTGCCACACTAACGTACAAATGGGGGCTGACACTCTTTGCAATCCTCTCTCTTGTTATGGCCCCTACGCCGTTTGTATGTTCCCAGGTCCCCCATTTTATCGGCTACAGCTCACTGTTGTGCCATATTCCCGTACCTTCACTGATTCGTGAACGCGTCTTTGGATATGTTATAGGTGTTGTTCTTTTATGGGTCCAGGATACGCGCACGCAGCTTTGCCTCGCGCCAGATCCTCGCTGAGGATGAACAAACCTCGCATCCTTCCTCCGAGTTGGATCCATCTTCATCGGATCCAAAATCGGACAAGGTGTAAGGAAAAAAAAGTGGAAATTGAGTCTAGTTCAACCATTTCCATCACTTGCGAATGCACACTGGGGGATGATGCAAGGTTTTGAGGAATAATATGAGAGTTCTAGACGCTGCTGGATCAGGTTTTTGGGATAATAAGCGCCTAGTCATGGTTATATATCTTTCTTCGCGGCACAAATAAAACTTGTTTGAAAATATGCCTCGTACCGTATGTAAATCATCCACTTCCGGGGACAGCGCAGCTAGTCGTGTACCCCTTCTATGGTCCCGTAGGCAAAACTCGCTAACGCAGCTCGTACACGTTTTTCTTTTCTACTCGAATATCCTATGCTCGACCAAACATCTTCGCGAAAGCATTTTTGACGTATTCCTAGATGGCCAAATTATCCAAGATGTGCCAGTCCGTTCCTACGGAGCAACCTACCTCATCCAAGACAGCCAAGTAGCTCGGACGATCCAACGCACGCCGAGCATACTCGAGATATTTCTCGAACTTGGGGACATGCAGCGCCCGGAGGAACTCGCCCCCCTGTCCTGCGGAAAACTTTCCCACGTCGTGCTTCGCCGCGACATGCACACAGCCGATGAACGGGGCGATAGCGATGTCCGCAATCGTGTACTGATCTCCCATGGCGTAGTCTCCGGCGTGTGGCAAGAGATCCTGGATCGCTTCGGTCGCCTTCAAGAGATCTTCGTAGCCTTCTCCGAACGAGATGAACTTGTAACACCCCGGAACAAATTTGCAGGTGACGGCGTCGACGAACAGTCGGGCTTTCGCACGGAGGACAGGATCCTCTGGGAGAAGCTTTGCATCGGGGAAGAGATCGGCGATAAATTCGACGAGGACGAGAGATTCGTTGAGCTTGACAGACTCGGGTGACGGGTCGTCGGGAAGAACGTCGGGACCGCCGTACGTGAGGGCAGGTACCTATCGATATACATATACGGCGCAGAAGCAAATGAGGATGTACTTGATTACGTAAAACATAGAAATACCTTGCTTGCTGGGTTCACTCTGGAAGCAAACCACGCAGGCTTATCCGTCAAATCGATTTCGTATTCTCTGAAGTTGGCTTTGGCTTCTAACAGGGCAATCTGGACCTTTGCGCGCCTCTGATGAGTACAAAAACAAGGCGCACGGGAAAACCAAGGTAAGGATACACACCCTCTGTACGAAGGGGGAGACCTGATTTGAAGACATGAGTCGATCACCTGACCGGGAGTCAAAAAATTGTAGGTTCTCCATACCTTGGAGGTGTACAATGTGATCTGTGTCATGGACGGCACACGTTTGACGAGGACAAAACGTTCTGGTTATCTGACTCTGGTAGTCCGGTCGGACGGCATGGATTCCCCTCTATTTATACTCCCAGCGGGTAATCAATCTATGTGGGCATTCATTAGGCGATGTTCGGTATTGCGTATCCCTGTGAGTCCTGTGGGTATGCGAACGGGAATATGCCACTTACTCAACTGCCATACTGGCACGGAAAAATGTCAACTCGGACGATCGTGGGCAAGAATCGACGGGTGTCGGGGCAACAGATCACACATGTACAGGTATGTGACTGGGCGTTGACACCGTTGCGGCACTACGTACAGTCTGAATTACCAAACGCTTATCGAATCCCAATTGTCGATATCCCTACAAGCCGCTAAGTCCTCGGAGCCTGATTGCAGTGCCGATTCTGGGCTGACATCTGATTGAGCAGGAAAGGAAACGTCCCTCCATATACTTCCGATTTATACATATCGACCTTCAGATGTGCCACTGCTATTGGCGGCAGACTCGTCGCAATAAGGAGAGGAACTAGCGGCGGCGTAGAATGACTTGGCAGTCTGACGAAACTACAATATACCAGGCGTAGCCTCGGCATGATCGACTAATCGACCATCTGTAAGAGACAATGGGTTAGTGACGTGACGGGGAAGAGCGATCGGGCCGCCGCGAAAGGGATTTACTAGTAATGATTGCGAGCGGCTTGGTTAGTATTCAAAGAATGATCTCCACGCTGGGTCAACACACGAAGTCATAGCTGCTCCTCTAGTGGATCTACAGTCTTCAAACTCGTTAAACACACATCTCGCTCCCAATGTCGGCTCACAGGGGACGGGAAGCACGAAAAAATGAAAAGAAAGTCAATCCCTCTTACTTAATCGGAAGATAAGGATATCACTTCCAGGTCCTGCCCGCCCATCTCCGCCGCCGCCGCATCCTTGATCGGCCAGCTCACTTTCTGCTTCTTTGATGCCCCTGCTGTGGGCCGTAGCGAGTACTCCCAATCCCCATCCTCAATCTCGCTGCTCTCCACATCCGACATGGGCTTCTCGTCCTTTGCTCGATTTGCGCGCGTAGAGTCTCCCATATCTTCGTCCATGCTGTCGATCAGGTCGTCTATCTCCATCCCCTCTTCACCCTCCTCGGAATCCTCAACATACTCGTACGGTCGCTTCCCCTTTGTGGCCATCTTCTCAAAATGTTGTGCCAACCGTGACGGTCCCGCGACCGCAGCAGATGTCAGCACTGGTTCCTGTGTGCGTTGTTTGCGCTTCTTGCTTACAGCGTGTCTGCGCTGGTGGTTTCTAAACGAACAATGGATGCGTGGTCCTTTTCCAGCCAAAATTTCACTGCGCGTGAGCCGAGTGAGCCGAAGAGCGAGTTCACCCGGTACAACGTAGACGTTGACAGCGTACGCAGTGGAGGAAAAGGCTTCTCCGATATACCGCAACAGCACCAGGTGGACGATGAGTGCTTCGAGATCCTAGGAACGTCAAAACCGAGAACACGATCACGTCAGAGTGCTAGACGATGGGGGAACGGGCGGGTTGACGTACGTCCTTGGATAGCACAACTTTCCCTCCACAAACGGCATCGTAATCCAGGTGGATCTTTTCCTTGATTTTCTTCCGCTTGCCTCCAGCTTCGAACGAACCTCCAGCTGCCCCCCTCGCTAAATCACTCAACCCGGAGATTGTTTGCCTCCCTCCTTCGATGTCAACCGCCTGAAGGACTTTGAGGGTCTGCCACGCCTCGAGTGTGACATCCTTGTGGAACACGACGTTTGTGGGACGCGTGCAATTATCACAATGTCCACACCTATCCATCGCCCCCGATTCTTCAGTTGTCCATGAGGCCATCGAAAGATCAGAAGAAGTCGAGAAGTATCTAAAATGGAAAATATGAGCATAGTGAAGAGGCCGATCAACACGCTGGATATGTGCGGGTGCGGAGAAGAAGACACACTTAGCGAACAAGATCTTGCGGCATTCCTGCATATCCTGTGCGAAGCGCAACATGTCGTGTACTGCATCGTGGGTAGATCAATAAATCAAAGTGGCGGCAAAGAAGCGAAGTGCGCAGCGTGATACGTACACTTTGCTTGGCCGTCAGTGTCTGAACATGTTATGGCTGACTGACGTGCGGCATCTTGCGGCCGGTAATAAAGAATACAGTCTGCATCACCACCGTCTCTACCAGCCCTTCCAGACTCTTGGTAATAGCCATCCAGGGATTTCTGGCCAAACAAGCTCTGCCTTAGACCGTGGACAACAAATGACGGAGTAGTCGAGGAATATCACTCACAGATATCTACGTTCATCCAAACTCAGACAACAAGTAAGAAATGAAGTTTTCCATACCGTATGGTGAAGTACGAAGCGTACGTTCCCTTTATCGATGCCCAGTCCAAACGCTATTGAACAGGTTTATGTACCATATGTTTGGGTAAAAGACGGGGATTGGCTCACCAATCGTCGCACAGACAACCTGGACAGACCCATCTCTCCATTTTCTGTGGAGTTCCTCCTTGTGAAGATCAGGTATGTCTGCGTGATATACCCCCGTTCTTATTTGACCTTTACTCTCCTCTCGTAGGCTGATCGCGACCGTCTCCGCGTCCTGTCATTCGGATGAAGCACCGCATACACGAAAGCTAGACGGTCAAACCTTTTTCGAAAGGCAATAGATAATTCCGGTATCGTTCTTGTGCTTCTGCAAAATATACTCTGACATAACTCTAAACATCGTTTTTGCAGATGAGGGTTTTGGAACCACCGTGTAGTGTAAGTTCTTCCTATACAAGGGTGCAGAAAAGTAGACCGTTCCATCCTGAGAAGCAGCTAGATGAAAGGGCAGTGTTATGATCAACGATGCTTGTCGGCCCCTTACCATTTCCGTCCACGATTGGTTTCATGTGGAGAATCTTCAAGATATCTTGAAGGACTCTCGGTGGACATGTGGCAGACAGAGCAAGGATTGGTACGTGCGGGAAAAATTGCCGTAGTGCACCCAGTTTTTTGTAGTCAGGCCTAGTAGGTACCGGGAATCAATACATATTTTCAGGCTTAAACGTACGAGTATACCTGAAATCATGACCTAGCTGGGAGACGCAATGAGCCTCATCAATCACGACACGAGCTAAATGGTCTCGATCAAATCGTGACCTCATTTCTCGCGTAAGCTGCATACCTAGTTTTCCGCCTTCAGCCAGCTTTTGCAAGATGGACATGAATCCTTTGCTCTTTGCTATCTTTTCAGGCTGGAGGAAACTGCAGCGAGGGGTATATCCGAACGTCCGAAAGAAACACATACGGTAACATAGCATAATTTGATCTCCTTCTGTTGTGCCCCTCCTCGTGAAGCTGCCATGGAAGTTAGTCTATGCTGAATCTCCTTTGCTTGTGCCTTGGAGGTTCCGCCAGTCAACATGACAGCGTCAACTAGCCATCGTGAGCGACATCATTGTTGAATAAACCAAAGCTTACCCTCAGCTTCACTAAGATGGAGGATTTGATCTGTTATGAGCGAAATAAGGGGAGAAACGACTAAAGTGCAGCCTGGTGTGAGTAGGGCCGGAAGTTGATACGTCAAGGATTTGCCACCGCCTGTCGAAAAAACAAAGGTCAGAACGGTTTTAAAGCACGAACAAGGAAGCTGCCAACCTGTTGGCATCACGCAAACGACATCACGACCGTCCATGTTTGCATTACAAACCCTAGACCCACTGAGCGATCGCGAAGCCTGAGACTGTGCTGCTCACCCTTGCTGGCAGAGTCGAAAGCCAGAGATGCCAAATACTTTCTTCATGGTCCTCTTTAGTTGAAGGTCCCAATCAAACTCTGTGGTGTAGTCGATCGTTCCCCTCGCTTTGGCTCTTCCTGGCTGTTTTCCGTTGACGATTGAGTTTTCATCAGATTTGGGGGTTGGTACCGTCTGAGTTTTACTTTGTCGAATCACTTGCTCCCTTTCTTCGAGTAGGTTTTGTCGCAGTGCCCTCAGCACCTCTATCTGTTCTTCGACATCCTTGATCTCCGCTTCGAGGGCAGATAAACGGGGATTCATGATAATCACTGGTTGCATTTCGAGTGACGCGACGCGACTACTTTTCCAAGTTTGCCACGTGAGAAAACATACCAAACTGGCTGGAGCCTCAGGCTTATCTTCTCAACCGCCGCATCGAATCATTCAATTCTTCCAGATCCAACATCGCATCGATCAGGCCTCTATATCTGAGTTGATTTTTCGTTCATTTCTTTCAAACGCTACGCCCATCTGCAAGCCAGATTTTCGCCATACGGTCATTCCGCTGATTCTTCTCAAGCGTAAACACGTTCCTTTTCTTTAACGTGAGGCTGTAGTGGAAAATTTAACATCCACATCACCTAGTTAAATCATTGTCAAGTTAAGCTCGATGATCTAGTGAACCGCCGCTGCCGCTATGAACGCGCACCCGAATAGCTGAAGTCAAACAATAAACTAGAAGAACAGAAGTGCCTCGAAACTGAGCTAGGGAGTCTCAGATAGCCTCGCTCCGTCATTCCCAGTTTCACGGTGGCTTCACGACCGATAAGCTCCACGAGAACGGCCACCTCGCTAGTGCACCATGAAATGATGTGCTCGCAGCCTAGCCATTCATGACCTACCAACATGGCGGACATCTACTACTGTAGTTCTTAGTGCTCAGCTTTGCCTGGTTGCAACAGGCGCATTCCCTCAGTATAATCACCAGCGGGCCTGATTCACCTTCTCAATGGGATGGCAGGGTGAAGCAAGTCTGAGTGCGTGCGATGTGAGTTTGGGTCTGAGGTAGTATGAACGATGTGACAAGAGGGTTGTCGACGGTAATGCACTCATCTGCAACAGTCCAGATTGCTATCCAGTATCGCAAGTACCTCTGTAGCTACTAAGATGCCTACGAGTTGTTGGGCACAACGTCAAAGAATAGCATAGCAGTAGTTGACGAAATAACCAGGTTGGATGATTTGGTAGACTTGGATGTCAACTGCGGATATTTGGAAATATTTTGATTGAGGAGATACAGTAAGTGCTGTATCTAGTTTGGCCTTGCGTTCACGGGGGATTCTCTTAGCCCAGTTCGGCTCGCACCTGTCAACTTGCAGTTGAAGCGCAAAGTCACCAATTGACCTCCAGCTACCGTGAATACGAATCCAAGTGCTAACAAGAGGTTCGCAATATTTGGCGTTGAGCTGGTTGTTACCGTCAACCAACCATCCGCATCAACTAAGGAGTCCAACGTGATACAGCTCGACACACGACTTCCTTCAGAGCTCGGAGTAACGACGGAGTTGTTCGTGCCCTTAGGTGGAGAGCGTATTCCATGGACAATATCATAGAACAAACGCGTGAGTCACTTTACATCGATGTTCTCGATGCACGTTTCACAACCCGGATTCCACTTTAGCAACTGTTGCCGCTCGATGGAAGCAGTGGCTTGTTACCCAAACTCAACCCCGCCGACATGACCCGCCGTCCGATGAATATCAACTTCTCCCCACGCCCGCCGAGTCGCCTTCCGGAGTCAAAGAGTCTGATCCTGATTGTTCGACCTTGTTCGACCAGGCGGAGCACGGTCGCCCTTCCGTCGTGTATGACTCTCCTATCTTATTTTTCCAAAGTATATCTGCGCGTTTTGCCAGTCTCTGGACGCCATCTTTTACATATGCAATTCTTGGTGGACAACTATTGAGCCTCTGCATCACATGCATGTCGGTCACAACGACCGAGTTGGTTCAGCGGCATTGGATATTACCTAGTACACAGACATTTTTCTCGTAAGCTCCACCATCTGCGTTCGTTTACCTTTTCACTCTCTTTTTTTGTTATAGATATTTCTCCATCTTCATTGTGTTTACACCTTATACTCTAAATCGATGTGAGTAACCATTTTTAAACGCTGCCCGACCACTCACCTTTTCAGACGGACTTAGTGGTTGGCGCAAGTTCATAATGCAAGATGGATGGAAATGTAGGCCCTCTGTTCGTAGCGCTTTCCTACCTCTCCTTAACCATTTCCATCTTAGACTTTCTCCTTGCCTTTGGTGATGCGCAAGGAAACTTCCTCGCCGTCAAGGTGAACAACAAGTTTACCATGCTCTCGACCTCTGGCATCTGACATACACCACTGAGAACAGGCATATTCGTACACCGACCTTTTGTCGTGTATGCTGTTAGACGCGTAAGACACTTGTCAATGGTTTAATTTACTGCTGACCTTTTGCGTAGATGGGCCATCCCGGTGTGTTTGTTGGTTAGTTGGCTATACATGGGAACAAAATACCATTGGACACAAATCCTGGTGGGCCTCTGTATATTTTATCTACGGATCTCTTGCCGATCCTATCTCGCAGGGCGTCGCGATCTCTATCCTGGGTCTTGCCCTTCTCGTCGTGTCCGACCTCGTCACCGGCAAAAGCGGTCACGCAGAGGACCGTGCGATCGGAGACGCTCTGATGATCGTGGCTGCCACGATTTTCGGTATTTGTACGTGCCCACATGGATATTTTATGGACTATGCAGATTTCCGTTCACCACAGCCAACTCAACGGAGGAGTTCTTTGTGAGACATTCTCCACTCTACGAGGTGTGTCTCTTTTGCTCTCCGTTTCTATGTCCTCGCACGCATTGTACCTAGGTTGTCGGACAAATCGGTATGTGGGGTACTCTCGTGACTGGTATCCAGGCATTCGTTCTAGAACGACATTCGGCTATGCTTGCTCCGTGGGACAGTGGGATAAGTATGTGAATCCGAATTCCGATCGTACCATCCTGATCCAATTGTAGTTGGGCTTTTGGTTTTGTATACGTTAGGCAAGTCCCTGCCTGTTCGCCGTGAGCAAAATTTGACAAGACAACAGCCAATTTTACGTTCTTCTCTCTCGCACCGATGCTCTTCCGAACCGCATCGTCTTCTTACCTTAACATGTCGCTACTTACCAGCGACTTTTATGGGCTTATCTTTGGTATGTAATGTCGTTCATCTTTGGTCAATGGATGCTAATATATTATGTGCACGATAAGGCCTTTTCCTTTTTGTATGTATCGTCTTGGCATGCCGGGTCGCGCGAGAGTTTCTCATGTCACATTGTCAGCATTACACCCCATACTGGCTATACTTTCCTGCGTTCGCCGTGGTCATGACGGGTCTTGTCGTATACTTTTGGCACGTCACACGTACGTCGTCGATGATCGCGCCAAACTTGATCGCTTACCCACACTATCTTCCAGCTGAAGAACAAGGCGAATCCGATGTTCGGATACCTTCATACGTATCGGGTAGAGCAGATATAGAGAGTTGACCTGCATGTCTACCTCGCTTCCTGGCACCGTCATCGCTATACTGAACCGTTTTGCATTGCGTATTTTGTCGTCAATAATCCATGGTGCCGTCAACCAGGACTTTCTTTTCCGTCCAAATTGTCGTCTTGTATCCGAAGTCTTTCGTTCTCACCTGCCCTTTCTCAAATTTGAATGGCTAATGATATCTACTAACATCGGAACGGTCGTCGGCCTTGCGCATTGACTTCATAGCTTACCCTAGGGTGAAGCAAGTAGAGATATATTACCTTGCCAAGGAGGAGCATGAACGCGCTAAATATAAATACGGATATCACGCAAAGTGCTAGGTCTGTTCTTGTACCAATGCCCGATAGTATCAGGTTTTTAAGAGGTTGCTACAGTCACTCGTTTTGTTCCGTCGCAGCCAACGCGACTCTTTGTCGAAAGCCATTTACTGAATATTTCGACCGCGCACAGAAATCACATTCACGAACCCCCCGCCACACATGGGTGCGCATCATCGCGGAGGGCTTTCGAGCGAGGATCTCTTCTTTCGGGCAACTACACGTCAATTTCATCGTGGTAAATAAACGGGGAGAGCTATCCTATGTTCGAAGCTTTATTGATTTTTAAAAAGTATCATCGCCGTTCTGTCAAGCCTCCGATGTGATGCATGGATGTGCTAGGGGCTGGCTTAGCAAACGCAACCGAAGTGATGACAGTGTGGACAGCGAGCACAGACAGGTACATAGCACTCACCTCATACCTGAGGAACGCACGCACCCGAATTGGGAGCTGGCGACTCGGAGGTTCAAACCACGTTACCATATTTGGACTCTCATGTTTTTCTTCCAGCCCCTCGTCCCGCGCGGTCCACTTCGATTCAAGGCCTGACCGGGGCCGTGGCAAGATATGTTATTAAACTTAGTAGGTCCGATCACAATGCCTGTAGATACTTATGTAAGCACATTATTATGACCTGGTCTGAAATACTCGGGCGCTATAAGGCGAGGAGCTGCAGAGGCGGCTAACTTATCTTTCTCGACGCCTCCCAGGTTCTGCCTTGCACTTACCGGAATGCCTACCGAACATCGCCATCACGGTGCTGTCAATCCATTTGAATCACCCGCCAAACCTTTACCATTTTCCACACCGACGCACGCACCTTGCACCAAAACCCGACAGCCTGACGTGCTCGCTACCGCCGACCTTTTTCTCGAACAGCTAAAGGGACTTGAGAACCATTGTTCTACCGTCGAGGAACGTGTTCAACGCAAACGTCGTGCACTGAAGGAGCTCCAGTATCTCGCTCTCGGGTCTAACAGCACAGACGAGTCGCCGCGTAGTCCTGGCTGTCCCACAAACACACCGACCGATTCTCGCGTCCGTTTCTTATCACCACGTCTTCGCGGCCTCTTCGATCTACATGGACCGGGGCTTGCGAACTTCGATGCCATCCAAACCTGCCTGGATTATCCTTACTCTCCGGAAACGAGCGTAGGCGATCAGCTCTCCACGCGCGAGGATCATGGACATTCGGACGAGCGGGTTGAGGACGACGACGACGAAGCGCTGCTCTGTCCGTTCGACGACAGGTATGAAGTTCAGGAAAGCCCACGCAAGGTCGAAAAAGCCCTGTCTGCAATACCGCGTGAGAAAACGAAGGCGGTTTTAGGATCGAGGATTCCGAGGAAAATTCATGTCGGGAGACAGTGTTCGGCGTCGAGGAGGCCCACAGGTCGACCATTGGGTGCTTTGACGCAAGGCACTTCGGACCGGGGTCTCTCGAATGCGCGAAGCGTCAAGACCACCGACGATAAACCGGATCTCACGACGAAAGGAACGATGCGTCGGAGTCTGGGGAAACGGTGCATTTCGGAGAACGCCAAGCCGAGGGGTGCTGGTGGTACGAGGGCGCTGTCCGCCATCGAGAACGAGTTCGAGGACGTCCGTACGAGGAAAGAAAAGAGGAAGGCGTGGTGGTCGATCTATTCGGTGTGTTCAGAACTTGGCATGAGTGGGACTCATCATGCCACTTAGTCGGCACTCGTTAGGCTTTACTTACATTTTACGATACATTGACTACGATTCCTTTTTCGGATACGTACCAACGCTGCTTCCCTCCAGTCCCGTACCACGTCGACTGGTGGTAAGCCATCTAGTATTACTATTTATGCTCCTATACACACCTGTATCAGCCTTACGATTACCTACAGACGTGCTCCGATACCTTGACCATCTGTACCGCTCAAAGTTAAGTCGTGCGGCCTATTGGTCTTGCACGCGCCCAACGGCCTGCTCAGTGCTCGCTCCGAGTTTCTCGTGCGCCACTTTGAAACCGGTCCGAAAGCGAGCAAAGTACACGAGTGACAAACCAGATACAATCGCATGACCACTGGAACGTCCAGCATTCGTGGATACGGCATCGAGACCCCCCCACATGGACATCGCTTGCTTTGCAGGGCAGTGGACGCCCGGATGTCGCACCGCGCTCGTGCCCCTTTGTTTTCCTCGACGCACCGTCCCTCCCGCGATGGCCGGACACGTTGCCACGCCCTCGCGGTGACGTGCATCCCCACGTCTGTAACACGTCTCTCTCCCTTCTAGCACCCGCGAAAGTGTATAGGCTTATCGTCTGCAGGCGTCCATCCCCGATCCGTGCATGAGGGCCCACCTCCCTTTTTCGTGCGAGTCCCCGTTAAAGCCTCCCTCCACTCTGTCGTAGCGTTCGTATATTTCACACGTCCGGCGCTCGAAGAACGGCATGTGCATCAAAACTTTGTTGCTGAACGCATGCCTTCTCGAAACAGAGGGGGCTGTCCCCCACCGCATCCAGATGTTTCGTACCTATCGTACGGTTCGTGGTCATCACGTCACGTTGCATCTTTTTTTTTCCTACAAACGGGCAGCCGAGAGGGGCAAGTCGGACACGAACGAACGAGGCATCCCCGATCCGGTCCTCGCACTGCATCCGTCTGCCTTCGATGGCAGGAAACACATACGTGGTAACATTTCGACCATCCGCAGCGTTCGTCCGAACCCCCGTTCAAGTTCGAGGGTTGGGTGTGGCACGCGAGTCTGAGCGCCATGAACGAAGACGCGTCGTTCTTTTGGGGAGTCGCCCACATGGGCAATGACGGGCACACGGTGACCGTCTGCCGTCACTGATCTCTTTTTTTTTTTTTTTTCTCGTTTTCCGTTTTTCCAGGCCCGGGGTGTGCCTGCGCGAACGCGGTATCTCAAGCTCAAAGGTTGTTGCATCAAATCGCCGTCGCGCGCACCGCCCCGGCCGGGGCCATCATTAAATATATGCAAGAAGGTGATGGCCCAGTTCGTTCGCGCGATGATACGGGCGTGCCAAAGGGCAGAGAGCATGTGCCAAAAATCGACACGCCCGCCGCCGTCCCGTTCCACCCTCGGTCTCTCTAAGTGCCCGGGCCATGCGAGCGCGTGCGGTTTCCTTACTACCTCCCCTCTTTTTTGTTTCCTTTTCACACACACGCTCACACCCTCGATCCATCGGTTTACTCCGAGATCCCCCATCCATCGCTCTGGGGGGCGATATCCGGACGAGAGGCGCTGCCACGCGTCCATGTGCACTCTCATCGACGTTTCCTTTTGATCGTGATAAACCTGTGAGTTCCTCTGCCCGGGCCGTGACCATAGGCCCCGTCAGGAATCCTGGATTCTTGGTATCTGTATGCATTCGATCAATGCCCCGAGTGTGTGGCCGTGACGTGGACGACGTGCGAGTGCCCAGTGCGGGCTCGCCCGAGCGCATGCAGTGCGCTGGGTATCAGTATCACCGTCATCCTCGTGCACCGCTCCGTGTAGCTAACGGCGATGTGGGCCCGTTCCAAAAAGGCCAACGTGTTTTTCATCGACGATGCGTCCGATCACCGATCGATAGTCGCCGACCTCGATGTTCCGGTACTTCCTCATCGAACCACTTTGCAAGCGCGTGCGATCGCGATCAGAAAGAAAGAAAAAGGAAAATACGGATAACTATTACATCGGCATCCACTTTTTCATCCTGCAGCGGTATGGCATCAACGACAACGTATTAAATCGGAGTCCACGAGACACAACCAAATACGCCAAAAAATATGCAATGAGAAATGAAATGGTTATACATCACATACTTTGCTACGCCTTCGCATCGCGATGATTGACATCCAAAAATAAAGGAAAATAGATCGTTAGAAAAACATGAACATGCAAGCGGAAAAATCGTTAGCAGCATGAACGCGTGAAAGAGGAGAAAAAGATCAAGATGTACATCGGGGATGATACATTTTTTCAGGCCAACAACAGTAAAAAGAATAAGACAGGAGTGAGAATGGGGAAAATTGGACCTTCTTTCGTTTGCACACATATGTCGATAGCATGGACGTATATATCGATTAGGTATTTGGTTCGGAAGGCTGATCGTTGTTGGGCGGTGTCGCATTAAAAGTAAGTCGAGGACGTCATGATGCTCTGCCGGATTTTTTGAATGCGAGAGGTCGAAATATGAGGGGAGGAGAGGTGCATGTACAAGACCCAAGGCCGGAAAAAAAAGGAGTATGAGAACAATAATGGCGAGAAAAGTGGATATAGATGGTCATGTCATGGCTGGAGATTAAATGACCATGCCTCCCTCTCCGAGCCCGAGTCCGTGTGGCTGCATCTTGTCACGCGTACGTCCAAGAGGTCGACCTCGCGCTTCATCACCTCGCTCTCGCGAGCGCTCTCCCATCTCCGACTCCACACTGGCGTCCTCCATTTCCAGATCCTCTCCGCACCGTTGCACATTTAAGATCGAAGACGGTTTTGAAGATGTCGTTGTCGCGCTCGACGGCGCGGACAGGATCACGGAAGAGGCCACTGACGGTGACGAGGATGACGCGGACGAGGCAGACGACGACGGGACAAGGTCCCCTCTCAACACAGCCAATTCACTTTCCAGTACCCGATTCCGCTCTTCGAGGTCCCTTCCCCTCGACGCCTGCACTGACACAAGCTGCTGGAGGTATCGGATATACTCAACGGACTGCATGGGGGGGTCAAAACCAAGACATATGCGTGATAGATGGAAACGTTACCTTGCGCAGGATCATCCCCTTGTTAGCTTTGATCATCGACTGCTCGCTGCCGTTTCCATTGACAGAAATCCCGTTCGTGTGGCCGTTGGTAGCGGATGCAGAAGTGGGGGACATGGGTGTCAATACGTCACCTTCTTCGGTGGGATCCTTCTTCACCATCGACCCAACCTCTTCTGGTAAATCGGGCAAGCCGTCTTCGGCAGGTAGGACATGCATACCTAAAGTATGATCAGGAAACACATTCGAGTGCAATGGAACACGATCAATCGGTACCTGATTCGCTCAAAACGCCTAATGTGAACAAGTCGTCGGCAAGGTTCTGCCCAGATGCCGAGGAGGTTGCCGAAGGCGTGGTACCTGGCATGACAAGCGGGCCGTCGCACTCGAACAAGACGCCTGGGATGAGGCCAGCCAATTCGCCAATACGCTCGTTGATGTTATCTCTTCGTCGTCGTTCGACAGCGTTGTGCGATTCGCGACGGCGACGGCGTTTTTCCGAGAGGTGCGCATCCGGGTCGAGTTGTTTGGGTGTGGAGGCGGAGGTGGAGGTGGGGCCGAGCGGTGCGGGTTTGGGGATGGTACTAACGTGAGAAGCGGGGAGTGATGACGCGAGATGCTGTGATGCCATTGATAGAGATACTGTTGAGCGTTTCGACATCCGTGGGTGATATACCCAGGCTGGGCGAATTGGTGTGGTTAACGGGTGGGAAGGCATGGTATGGGGAGGACGGGGCCTGTGCGGGGTAAGGGAACTGGGAGTGAGCGTGGGGGTGGGCATGCTGGATACCAAAAGAGTGGGAGAGGGAATCTGGTGTGGGGAGGTTGTAGTCTGGGGGAGCACTGGTTCCGTTTGGGACAAAGAATCCCCCCATGGAGTTTCCGCGGCCGGGGATGACGATAGCGTGGGGATGGGGACGGGGAGGAGGACTGGTGCTGGAAACGTGCGAGGAAATGGAGTTTGCACGACGGTCGCGGCGGACGGATCTCGTTGGACCGACGGAGGGGGCGCGGGAGCGTGATCGGGAGCGATGAGTGGGGGAAGGGGAGTGGCGGTACTGGAATGCGACGGAGGTGTCCTGATGGGGCTCATAGCGGATGGAGTTGTTTAGAGGGATGGCGGGGTTGAAGTGGGCATAGTCGTGCTGCTGGTAGATGTCCTGATGGTGCTGCTGTTGTTGTGCGGGGGTAGGTGCGGAGATGTCGAATATATTATGTCTGTATGTATCGCCGTTGGGGGAGCTCGAGTGCGTCGATCGCTCATGAGAAGAGACGTGGGGGGTCTCGATGAGCGTCGCGAGCTCGTCTGTAAAGTCGATCGGGTGCTGCTGGTGGGGCGGATGGTGCGCGTGGGCCTGTGCAGGGAACTTGCGAAACGGCTCAGGCAAAAACGAGATATTGTGGGGCATGAAGAGCTGTTCGTCGCGGTCGTCGTCGGTGGTGGACTTGGGAGACGCAGTGTGTGCGGGGGATGGCAGCTGGAAGCCATCTTGTCTGACGAGGGGAGGATATGCCATCAGGGAAGAAAAATATAAAATATAAAAAAAAAAGATAAAAGAAAAGGAAAAAAAAAAAAAGAAATTTGGGGAAGGAGCGAGCGAAATGGTCGAGTTGCGTCAACAAGTACCCGACCAAATATCTTTCGGGGTCTCGGTCCGACTATGGGAATTGCCAGGCACTCTCCGCGCCACAGTCTTATTTACGTTTATTTATTTTCTCCACATTCTATTTTCGTAGCGGCCCCGACCTCGGACAATTCGAATTCAACAACTTTTTCTGCGAACCCGCGGATCCTCCTCATCTCACACCCAGGACACGACCACAAAAACGCTCGCTGTCATACACGCCGTGTCACAGCACCCGCTCAGAGCTGTATCTACGTCCCACGCCCAGACCGGACCACCATCATCATCACGGCCCGAACCCACCATCAAAACGAGTGGAAAACGTCGTTCCTGTACTTTGTCCCTCACGCTTTTCCCGCTTTGTTAATACCACCACGTCCCTATCTATATGTGTATCTCATAATATGGCCAAACTAGCCTGCTGCGGTATTCATGATTCCCGGCTCAAACGCGTTCGCACGCACAGGCGCACCATATTCCCGTGCTCCGACATGTGCCTGAAAATGCTATACGTTGGTTAAAGTCCAACGTAGCTTGTCCGATCGACACTCGAAGCCCCTGGCATACGATCGTAAACACATCCTAACCAAACGCACGCGGATCCACGGAGTTCCAGCGCGCGCGTACAGCGCATATGTACGAGTTGAAACAAAAACAGAAACGAGCCACGATCAAGGCCAGTCGTTCTACATAGATGAAACGCTTTGACACGATCGCCATCTTGATAAATGACCACATCATTCATCACTTTCGCCCTGATACCTGATATGACCAGTGTACCCGAAATAATCGGTGCCCGACGTGTGTGCGTTCCCTCCCTTTCTCTCTTCTCCTGCTAAATACAACAGCCGGTTGCCACACCGACGATTCGATGCTCCAGATCGCAAACGCAGGCGGTACCGTGCGTCTCTAGCGTTGACAGCTTCAATCAGTCCTGGGTGCGGTACCGTCAGGCTCAGGTACGAGAAACCATCTCACTCCATCGTTAACCAGACTTTAAGCTCCACGATCGCAGGCAAACGTGCAAAGGCGGCCCATCAGTCAAACGCCCAAGAAAGCACAGCCACACAGCCATCCCTTCCAAGTTCCATCCTCCCTTCTCCCTTGCCAGCTTCGAAATCCATATCCGCGGGCCGGACCATCCCTCGGACCTGTGGGAGCGGCAACGTGTTGTCCCAAGTGTATTCGGTTCGACCAGCTCGTGCACAGAGCGGCAATCGACGGAAAGAATGGAAATTCGGAAGGCTCACCGTCGGCCTACATCATCATGACGAAACGCCTCCATTCGCACGGGCGTAATGACGCTTCACGAACAGTATTCATTCCATGCCAATGACACCATAAGTGCGCTGAGATCGCCCCTCGGTTCCCAAAGAAGCGAAAGAGTCCTGTTCGAAAGCGGTGACGTCCGACAGCGTGCATGTCGCAACGCCCGGCTTCGACATGTAAATGACAGGGGCGAACGAACCGTGCCTCGTTGGGCGCGTTGCCTGACTCGCACCACACGACGCCGTGCGCCGGCGTGATAGTGCAACAAGTTCACATGTGCACACCTCGAACGTTTCACCACACTCGAGCCCCCAAACTTTGGCTCTGCGTCCGACTGGCACCAGCATGCCGGTTCACCGCACCGGTTCACCAGAGCATATTAATACCACATCACCATCGCACGGGCAGCCGTACCACAGCATTCGGTTTGTAAGCGGACTAGAACGTGCATCAGAAACCCTTGGCCTACCTCGGTAGCAAGACCGCAGTGTCCTCCGTGATTGGAACTGCGACGGAGAGGAACATGGAGACCGGCAGTGACTGAGATGACGCATGCAATCGTTCGACGGTTCACTGCCAAACGAGACCGACGACTGTGTTCCGTGCCTGGGCAACGATACATTACATCCTGCCTCCTGTGCCAACGTTTACCACACAACCCGTAGGCGATTACTCTGTTACAGTCAGGACATAATGCGCGCGCCACGGTCGTTTACGAGGTCGGTCGTACTCTCATTACAGCAAAGTGACCGCTTCGAATCCCGACCGTGGCGTTGCCATGCTCAATCTCCGCATCGGCCAATACAAACAAGAACTATGCGCACGAACCCGAGCGAGAAGATTCGGAGGAGAGAAAGAACAACAAAAAAAAGGGTGGGTTCGGTGGGTCTAAGTAGGACGTCTATAATGACTTTTTCTTTCTTCTGTCTTTTCTTCCAACGCACCCAGTTTATCCTTATCGGGACGTGCGCCGACCTTTCTCCGTTCCCTCCATCATTTTCATCCGTACTACCAGTGCAACGAATCGATCAACGGCACGGTGCCAAGCATGACACTGTATTTGGACCCACCGACGACAATTTGACATCTGGATGCCAGCACGCCTCGCAACGCCACATACGTTTACGTCCCTCACAAGGGGGAGAGGGGGCGGGAGCAATGAACTGCAGCATCGCAAGACGCAGCCTCAACCACATCGACCGCTCGGCGCACCCGGCCGATCCCACATGCCGACACAACGGATAGTTTACGATCAAAACCTAGGTTTCCCCGAAGTGGGATGGATAAAGGCGGGCCGGGAAAGAGGGGGACAGAGAGAGCGAGGGTCGAACGTTCGATGTATGGAATTATCGACCAGTGATGCGCGGCGTAGGGTAAACATAAACTTGGGGGCCCCCGGCGGCGATGGCGTGTGGTGATACGGTCGTGCAATTGCACACGGCCAAACGGTTGCACATCTTGAAGCGTCGCGTTCGCCTGCCGATGGGTGCTGGGGAAGGATCGCGTCGACGCTCTGGTGCTGTTCCTCGCCCCACAGGAATGATCGTTGACGTCACGACGTCGCATTCGACTGATATCGTACGCCTGTCATCGTGGTATTCATTGATGGGAAGAAAATGCCAACTTCCATCCTTCCGTACAGATGGGGACGTGGACGTGATTGCGGATATAGATATGGACATGGAACGTTGGATTATGACTGTGCGAGACAAGAAGCAGACAGACCGCGTTCGGATGAGCCGGCTGATGGTGGAACAGATCCGTGCCGTTGTTCTGAAAAAGAACGTGTTCTGGAACGCACCAACAAACCCCAACAGCGCAATGATAGTTACACGTAAAGATACGCGCTTGGACGATGCGGCAAGGCACAGGCGTAATACCAAAATGCAAGGTTTCAGAGAAGACGATATGACAAGTAAGCACGCGTGGTTTAAGAAATACCAGGACCCATGGAAGCGGCGCAATTGAAATGCAAGGGGTACGCTCCCCATGAGAGGCGTAAAGTCGAAAGCCCGCCGAAATGTTCTGGCCTCTCCAGGGGGAGAGTGTCAACTTGGGCGAGATCAATACGTTGCGCGACCGGTGTCGCCACATACCGACGGGATGGAAACTCAAACCTCATCTTGCCTTTTTGAACAAGAGACACAGGTCGATGTTTTTTCGTCATCAGCTTCAATGCGCCTTTAACCAAGGTTTGATCGATCTCGTTCGTGATTGGTTCGTCCGTGAGAGAGGGGGAGAACTTGATGCCGCAAGATAGCCATAAAAAGATACGCGATACATTCTGAGATAAGGATTATGATGTTTTTGATGTGTAATGACGTGTGCTGATATACACTGACGCTGATGTGGCCCATTCGGATGGTGGCTGTAGGTGGTAACGTTCCGCTCGAATCGAGACACAAACATTTTTGAATACCAAATGACGACAAGTCTGCAAGAGCCCCATTTACGCTAGAGAACGGCCCACATGATGCTGAAGTTACACGCACCTTTTTAGCCCGGCGCAATGCTCACCTCCGTGTTCTCATTTGGCCAACGATAAATGAGATCTGAAGCAAACACTCTGAGGGAGGCGTAGGTCCTCCATATCTGTACGCTGGGAACCCCGTTCGTGTGTACAAACGTGTGTGTTGACCCGGCCAGCGAAGCGTGAACGCGCTTTGTAACAGCCTTCCCCCCTGCCCGGACTCTCCATGATCCATACACGCCTAGACAGTAAATGGGCTTACTTTAATTGGAATTATTGGAAACCAGGCCCTTCTAGATTTCCTACTGGCCCATAGGTAAATTTGATTTATTTGAGCAACTGTCCCTCCTTCGGTAAGTACACGTACGAATCGGCTCCCGGTTGTCAAGCTCGAGGCGTAATGAGTTGTTAGAGCGGGGTTTGACAAATACACGGAAAATTGAACGAACGTCCGGAGAAATAGCGGAAAAATTAAGGTGCATTAGCCTTTGGGAACGACATTGATGAGGTCTTCCAACCCGCGGGGTGCGATGCCAGTCTACGGTCGATGAACTGAGCTGAGCCGATGGACGCAGTACGCCAACACGAAAGGGAGCAGTGTAGTCATAATTGGCAGGAACAGCAACCGCAGCGGGAGAGGACTTGGATACGACAGGACCCCAGACACTGCGGGGTAGCAAAAAAAACATGATTTCGTAATTCCCGACGTGGGCGGTTTTGCCGGACGACATCAGTGACAACGTTGACAACCTTGGCAGATGCCTGGCGCCCGACGACGATGGACCGCGGCGCATACCGTGCGGCCTCTACGTTTTGTCCGACCAACACCAGCGCCGCCGGCGACACGACCATGTGGAAACTCCATCATCCCGAGGAAGGAATTGCTGGACGCACCGGAACTCCATGGCGATCGAGACCTGACAAGATCGTCGCCTTCAAACTAGAATTCAAACCACTTTTTTGAAAGTTGTAAGGACGTAGTTTGTGGAAGCGAGGTGCCTAAGCGTTGCGTATTCCCTCCACGACGCAAGCAAATAAGGGGAGGCGCGAGGAGGACAGAACTTGCTCGAGAGCGAAAAAAGGGATACGAGAACAAGGGAAAAAGTGCGGAAAAAAAATGCACCACTCGATGTCTCGTCTTTATCTTCGTTCGACTCGTCGCTTCGTGTGCAACAATGTCGCTAGTACTATCTCGTCAAGGTTGTTCACCTGACATGGTTTCGTAGTCATGACTGTAGGGTCACCTGCCCGTGTGTTCCCGTGTCCACGCTCACGTTCGCAACAGGCCACCTCGCGTGCCACTTGGGCGCGATAACCCTATTACGAATGACCAAGTCGTGGTGGGGGTTCGAACCGGTATCGCAGTCTTGGGCGGCGCTGGAATGCCTAAAGAGGCTCAAACAACACCGCTCATGTCTTGACACGTTCCCGTGAAACGGTCATCCGGTGGTTCTCCCTTGGCCGCGGTGTTCATCTGACTAACAAGACGCGACGCATGACGAAATAGGCCCGTCTTCTGTAGTCGTATCGCTCGTTTGACAGACGTACCTGCGATCTCCGCAGGTCGGTTTTTGCTCATATCCGTAACTGGGAGCGTGAGTTTTCCCCGCGTTTCGACGGAATTTTGCCGCTCTCTAATCTTCCACGCGCGCAGGACGCGTATCAGGTACGGTATTATGACATCACCGCATTGTTTTGTGCACTCCAACGTCCAGCCTTTCCCGCTTATCGCGTTTCCTCCTCGGACGTCGTTTCATCGTGAGTGATAGGAAACTCAACGCCGTCACGCTGATATAGTGCCTCGGAAAAATGATCGCGAGTGACATCTCCTGACGCGGAGGCGTGTTTCGTCGATCTGATACGGGTTCGAGTTTCAAATGTCGTTGCCCTGCGCTCACAGCGTAAATGGCAGCTATAGTACTGCGGTTCAGATCAATGGCATTTGCTTGGTCATGCCAAGCACGAGGGGGCACCACCTTGATTGACCGGCGAAACTCCGACTCCGAACTCCTAGCAACTTGCTGCCCCCGACTTGGAAGGACACATCAAAGGAGCATAGATGGCCTCTTCTGACTTTTCCACCAGAAAAAGACGATCACAAAGTGGTTCATCGGAGTGCACTCGCGCTGCAAGCGTCTTGCGTCACTGACAGCTATGTATGGAGATGCGTTACCGGGCGGAAGAAAATTATGACAACGAATGTGATAGCACGGTCTTTATCCCTCTTCGTGAGGCTGCAGGTGCACGTCATGTCGACGTGTCGACTTTGTCTGGTGCGGTATCTCAGATTCAAGTGCAGGCCGGGATAAAAGTGAGCACAGGTCGCTTCCTGCTTTCAGATTTTGATTCCCCTCGAATGCCCTCGGTGTTCTGCAGAAGCTGGATGATCGATTCTATCACATGCACTTCTCACCGAATGCGTATTCCGGCATGAATCAATAAAAGACCGTCTGGGGCGGGTGTATATCTCGGTCCACAGATTTCGGATGAATCACATCAAGCATATTTTTGACCGTTTTCTTCCAAGTTACGGAACTGAACATTTCCATCCGAAAAGAATCGTGCGCCACAAATGCAGGATGCGCTGCCCGCCACAATTTCGATTAGATCACGGTAATTGGAACTATAAAGGTTATTTGGGAACATCATCGCTTACGCAGTGCGTTCGATGCTCGTGGCAGACATCAATCTAGGATTCGATCGTCCTAATCCAGAGAGGTGGAGCCTAGGATTGAAATCGATCGACAACCTTTGTGGAATGGCTGGTCTACGTTTGGGTTTAGAGCGGGATACGCATGAGAGACCGGTCACCACTGTGCTCGGTCGGAGCATCGCCGGATCCGATGACGTCGCGTCAGAATCATTCTGGTGGCAGTCGTCTTCTCGCATCTCTACGTTACTGTTTCGTTTGGAAATGACTTCCTATCTTGATGGGATGTAGCCGACCGGCATGTGCAGTTCTACTAGCAATCCGACCGCATGGTCGTTGACGAGGGGAATAGCAGCAGAAAATAATCTGATTCTCGACTTTGTGAGAACAAAAGTGCGATCTTGTGCAGCACCGGCAAATGGATTCTAGCTAGCACCGAGGCTCGAGCGGACATGCTGACGTTGTGATTCCGGACCACCCAAGTTGCCGTGCCGGTATAAGTCAATCAACAAAACGAACATGGAATCCAGGAGAGTGCCATAATCCATTTGCTCATATGCTGCGTCCGACAGGCGTACTCATACAAGCTGGACCGGCTCCAGCGGAGCAAAGTTAAAGACACCGACCCGGATCATTTCCTTTTTTGTACGAGTTTTCGCACAACCCCTGGCTAGCGTTTGTTCAAGTTCGGTAAGGCCAACAAATCGTTAGCGTAGTTGTACCGCTGCTAGTAAGTACAGTACTTGTTTTCTATGACATGGCGTTCAAACCTCTGATAAAAATGCAGGGCTTCCAGCTGGGGATGACGGGCCGCTGCTTCGCTATACGATTCAGTCACAACACTCGATTCCCGGTCTCCACAGCACCGAATCCGTAGCGAACTGTACATCGGCATCCTCTTTCATTCCCTTGTTGCACTGCACAGAGCCCACCGCCTTCGTCACCAGAACATGCGCTACAGAAAAATTACGATTCATTGCTGTTGTTTGGGGACCGCCTGTGCCTCGTTGAATTTCGCCATAAACCCTCAAGTTGGAACTATTATTTGGCATTATAGTTTCAACCCTCGCGGAAATGACTGTTGAATTTGGGGCAAGTCCCAGTTCTTCTACTTCAGAATATCGAATAACACGTAGATACATTAGATTCCTAGATCGACCTAGATTCTTGTTATTAGAGGTGGTTCAGCAGGCGGCTATGTTGCTGCTGCACTCGCCCGAGAAGGCTTACCAGTTCTACTTCTTGAAGCCGCCAAGTTTCCAAGGTAGTAAATTCTGTATGTATCGCGACACAGGGATCTGAACCACTGTCAAGGTACCATATCGGAGAAAGCGAGTTGTCATCCGTCCGCCCATGCTTGCGCTTTCTGGTATCACGTCCGGCCATTGAGTAACCCGACGACATTGTCGTAACCTGGTGCAGCTGTAAAACTGAACCAGGATGAATGTGAAAGATGTGAGTCTATCGCCTCGATAAAAATTCATACTATGCAAGATTAAATTTTAATTATGACTTGTAGATACCGACTTTGTCGCCATCGACCCAAGTGGTGGTGCATGGAATGTCGTACGTGGATTTCCGATGCCAAACTTTTCTTTAGGCCCACATGAGTTTTTTCCCTTACAGATTCGCTCAGAATTCGATCGACTTCTCCTGCGTCACGCTGCGTCCTGTGGCGTACGTGTGGTGGACCGCTCACGCGTGACAGATATGCACTTCAGTGACACCGACGAGAGTCGACCGGCAGCAGCGTCGTGGAGAAAGTCCTCTGGAGAGCAGGGTCGTGTAGCGTTCGAGTATTTGGTTGATGCTTCCGGCAGAAACGGCATCGTGTCTACACATTACCTCAATAACCGAAAGTTCAACACGAGCCTCAAAGATGTGGCCCACTGGGGATACTGGGAAAACAGTGGCAAATACATGCCCAACACCACTCGGGAGAATGCCGTGTTCATCGAGGCACTTGAAGATAATGTTTGGCCAGCGCCAGTATACGCCACTCAGTAAGCATTCTTCCGTATCGCGAGGGTTGAAAGTTCATGACTGTCGTTTAGGTTCCTGTTTGTCGTGCTGGGGACGTACAAACAAATCCGGAACCAGAGTCAACCGGTGATGAGCAACGTTGACGAAGATAATTTCGATCGCGCATTTAGCATTCTACGACCTGGTGAGAGAAGTTATTTCCACGTTAGGTCACTGCCTAATGCGATGCACATCAGTCATTCAGAATACCGCAGACGTCGGAAGGCATCTAACCGAGGGCGAGTTACAGGTAAACCTTATAGTTTAGTGTCAGAAGCCCTCTGAATCGTGAATGGACAGAAAACCATGGACTTTGTCGGACAATTGTTCTCTCCGGCGGATCCAGAGATAGACGTGTCTGTCCGTTCGAGATAGGGTCACTTCAATATTCAGTTGCCTTGATGGCCCCCTCAAACATCTTTTCCCGGCGGATTGAATCCGGAGCTTCCTTCACCATTGGCACTGATCCTACTTGGCACGGATATAAACCAAGTCGTCTCCGCAGAAGATGAGGAAGGAAGGTTTGCACTGAAGAAATTGAATGCGCGTAAGCCGATCCTCAGCATGTACGGTGGTACGGAGCATTTTGTCTATGAAACACACTATGGATTCAGAGCCGTCTCGAAACGTGGAAACTTGGGTTCATCCAAGGACCTGTCGTGTAGGCTTATCAAACCTCGACATCAAGGTCGAGTGTCAATTCAATAGAACTACTTTATAGGTTGTGGTCATAGTACAGCGGGTCGGTCGCTTAAAGCAGATCGACTGCTTCGTAGCAGAGTAGGGTAGTGAACCACGAGACAAAAAAAAATAGTTCAGCGGAGGATCGAACTCCGAACCTTCTGTGTGTGAGACAGAAATCATAACCATTAGACCACTGAACTGATGATTAAGTTGAGAACCTGATGGAGAGTGTGGTAAAGGTCATGACATGCATCTTTCCTTCAGACTGGACAAGGGACTTGAAAATGGACTTGTGGTGCAATCCCTCATGAGAGTGAAAAAGATGAAGATAAGAAGCTCCTCTAAGAAAACAAATTATGCAAAGGCAATTGTTATTAAAGACATACATGTAGATGCCTTGGATGAATGCATGATAAATGAAAAGAAAGCATTTGCATAAAGAATGGATAATTATAGTCCAAACTTGTACATTGCACAAGACAGTGGGTGGCATTATGCACACAAAGATAAACACTGCTGTCTAGGCAGGGCTCATAACCTTTCAGGAATAATGGGTATCCAAATGTGAAAGGACAAAGAAATAGTCTCTAGTGGGAATACAGTACTCATTAGGGTGATACTATCAAATTTCCATCTCCTATCATCCTCTATCAATCTACCTCATGTCTTGGAAATACCCACCAGTGTCTTGTCTCTGTCTTGTCTCATATGTCTTGTCTGTAGTACAAAGTCTTGGTTTTCTTGGAGGTCTCAGTTCTATTTTACACAAGGCATCTCATAATTATTTAGCTGACTTGATCACTCATGTATTTTCCAGTTTTGGGATTTGTTCTCACCCATATACATTACTCATCCTCTTTTGGTCCAGTTGGTTGTGGGATTTCAACAGATACACAAGATAGACAATCAAAATCTGCTACTATTGTGGTAGTGGTTTGAGGATCAAAAAAGAACTGTATTTGAGCTTATTGTAAAACAGGATGTGTTGTATTGCACCTTTAAAATACATGCTATGAGTAGGTACATACTGTATTTGTACTATTCTAGAGTAATCTAATAAATAGCATAAACAGCACTTACAGACTTCTCTATTTCAAATGAGCAGTGTCAGCTTATGAAGCATGATTGATAATCATCTCAAATGTTCCATAACATTCTATAACTTTTTATGACACTCCTGAATGCTCCAATTTAGTCTATTTTGTTCTGTTCCAGTATCTAGAACATTTCATGTCATTCTCTAACAATCTGTCAATGTCAGGTGATCATATCAATGACAATCATGCAACATTCTCAACATTCAGCATCATATATGTATGTTATTGATATATTTTTACAAATCTCATAAATCTTGGATCATTTTCTCCCACTTTTGGTATATCATTTCAATTCTTTTGAGCTCAATTCCTGTGTCATCCTTTCACATATTTGAAGCCATATAGGCCTACTGTATATGCATAGTATGACTATGAATAATTTTCCTAACAGATAAATAAGTAATTTCACCACTATCTTATATATGTATAGGAACTGTTACAATATCATAACAATATGGACCCCTGTATGCCAGGGGAGGTAGCATGTCCTTTAGTTATTTGGGAGCTAGTAGATATACATATGTATAGGGTATATGTTCTAATTAAAAATTGTAATCTGCTTAGCCAATCAAAAATGTGAGCCTTTTTTTTGTAATCTAGGAGTAGGAGGTGTAAACATATACAGATATCTTTCCAGAAACACATGCCCACAAGCTAAACTTCTCCAGCATTGTTAGAACAAATGTATAGGACCTAGGAATCATCTTTCAAAGCATTCTATTCACAAAATGAATTTTCCCAATTTCTTTTTTGTTTTCTATCATTTCTACTTATCTACCTATTGTATGTACATGAATACAAGAAGTCTGAAGTGTTTGACTATTATATATAATTCAATCAATAACTGTTTAAACATTCCCAAAAAGGAGAGAAGTGCATAATTGAATAGAATATGTTGTAGAACATTTGTTATTCCAGGCCTATCAAAAAGAGATATGTTTGGTGGTATGCTTAAGGGCTGCCTACATAATCTTGAATTTGTGCTCAGCCACTTCATAGCTTGCAAGATTATATTGCAGATATAGACTGCAGTAAATCTTACAAAATGTATATATGGTAGTTATAGTTATGTAGTTTTGCAATAATTATCCAAGTTTGGTGCACAACTTGTAGAAAACTCAATGTAAAGTACTTAGTGTATTAGTCCAATGTAGCTATGATTAAGTAAGCAGTGGCTATACTACCACATCAAGAATGTAATTCCCAACACATTTTAATGCTGTATATATGTATCAATCTTGTATAATTTGATATGAAGTGGCAATATATGGCTTTCACAGGTCAGAAGAGTATTATAGTTATATTCTTTTGATCAATGAATATCATGTCAATCATTAGCTATCATTCAAAATTCAATCTGATATTACTTTGATCATTTATACATATAATCTTTATCATGGAAAATCATTGAGGTTGGTCAACACTAGCCAAAGGTGTGGTAAAATATTTGTAATAACTGTACAATATCTAATATATAAATCCAATCTCTACATCTTTTTTTTCTTCACTCTTGACTTTGGATTTTATCCATAGAGTTAAGAGTCACTCTAAGTCTTCAAGACTTAGGGTTTATACAATGTAAGGGTATACTTGTGTGAGGCAAATTGTAAGTGCATTTTCCACATTTAGTTTTGCATTTTCTGTAGTTTTTAAGACCAGAAAGTAAATACCTACTGTAAATAGTGTAGTTGGTGAAATACTGTACAAATGTAGCTTTTATGTAAGTCTTGTAATCAGTACCAAATAGATGCCATCTCTTATAATTAAAACCACCTTGCCTATGTAAGGAAACAAGCTAATTTCCCCATATCATATTATTATTTGTAATTTACTTTTACTTTCATACTTCAATGATGACAATGATAATGTATTATAATGCCTAAGAATATAAGAAAGTGTAAACATAGTTTTTCATGTGGATCAAAATGATATACATGATACAAAAGATACTTATGATCAATGAGTTCATATAGATATATATTATCAATTAAACAAAAATCATACTAAGGATCAACACACAAATCAGTGACTGTATAATCTATGTATTATAATACTCTAGCTAAGAATGACCAACTGGTACCAATTTTAGAACAGGTGGAAGGAATTGAAAGGCTGTTGCTATTGGAAATATGATTAAAAAATACATATTTGAGCAGATTTATCATTCCATCTGCTATAACAATACTTTGTTTTTATAATCACATTATGAAAGTGTTGAGGGCAAAAAGCATTGTACTAAGTTGACTTGCTCATATTCATAAACCTGCCTAGCATTAGATAGTATTATCTATTGGTACATCAGAATTATTACTGAGATAGACATGCTTTACAAAATAAGGTTATATTAAATAAAACTTTTTGCATTGATGGCCAGTGGTTTCAAGTGGTCACACTCCAGAAAGAAAGCAATATTATTGATTCAATCATTCATCTACACAACCACCATGCCAACCCTTCTGAATTTTGCCTTATAGCTCCAAGCATAGTATTACAAATCATCCTTACAATCTGTAAATACATCTTCAATAATCTCACAGAACCAGTACAATTGGCCACATATGGCAATGCCAAAGTCCTGAATACTGTAGATCAACAACACTAGAATTTTTTGCTTTAGCATGTCAAAACAACCTAGAGGTAGAAGCTTGTCTTGTTGCCATCATAGCCTCACACTTCAAGTGGACCTTGGCCATCTACCCATTTTAATGCCTGAAGGGGTTGATAGTGATGATCCAGATTTAAAAAATCTGTATCTACTGTATGTGCTGCAGATAGCACATGATTACATGATGCCAGCACCTAACATGGGCCAAGAGATACTTTGGTGATCCCACACTGGAGTCACACTGGATACTTTCTGGCTTTCACTGTACAAATAACATTTTCAATAACTGTAAATGGAATGAGTGGTAGAATGGGGCTTCTATTATGACCTACAGTATATCCACCATGGCTAATGGCCACCTGGATGGGCATGTATTTTGAAGAAGCATTTGTCATAAATCATGTGATTATTATGTAATTGTTACTGACAAACTCTGACAGCTTTATATATATTAAAACAATATCACATATATATTGCATTATAATATTAATACATGTCATACATAACTATATATCATATAAACTGTAGAAATACTCCTATACATATATCTCCTAATAACTATAACTAGTAATATCCCTGATTATATAATATATAAGCAGACATAAACAACTTACCATGTGTGATGACAGAATGAGAAAGGTATTAATGATAAATAATAGGTGGTGATGATAGAAATAGAGAAAAAAATGTGTGTGAATATTTTTGAAGATTTGAGGTTTATATAAGCCAGGTGACCCAAATAGATGCAGATAGTTAATTGGACTTGTATGCTTTTTTACTCTTCAACTGTAGGAAAGTGCTTCCTCAAAAAGTAACCAACATTTCAAAACTCCAGTCACAAGTCTTTACAACACTTAAGCTAGACTTTTGGCTACACCTCAGCCTACCTTATGTATACTACACTTTACTTACACTCTAAGTACACTTTTTGCATACTTTTTGCATGCTTCTTTGATACACTTTTTGTACACTTTAACATACCTTTTACACACCTTTTGTACACTTTGAATACATCTTTTACACACTTTGTATGCTTTTTTGGTATACTGTACCTTTAGTACACTTTTTATAGGCCATTTATGTATACATATTGCAAGTATGCTCACTAGTGTATTGAAAAAACATGCCTTAATATTTTCAGTCTGGGATAGTTTGGTTTGGATGGATTTTTTAGAGATCTATTTTAGTAAATCTGATAGTTTGAATATGGTTGGAGATAGCTGAAGGCAGCTGGAGACTACTGGAAAGAGCTGGAATAGTCTGGACAGTAATAGCCAATTAGGTATCTTGTTGGAGGGTGCCAGGGGAACTGGAGCATTGTCCAGACTGTCATAAGTTGGACAGTAGAAGGTCTGCTTTGCTGATGGACAGTGATAGGCAGAGGTGTGCAAAAGCAAGGAGAAATTCTTAAGCCATAGAATGCTTTAGTAGTCACTTAAGCTACATAAGTGTATACCATACAAAATCTAACTGTTAGGCTTATACATATAAGCCTATAACTAACTACATTGTATATACCATATGTATCTGAAACTCCCTTACAAACAGTAGAAGGTACAGTGGATCTAGTGATATTGTCCATGCTAAATCCATGAGGATGTGGCAGCACTGCCATACATGCATGATCAGTGAGGATAACATGAGGAAAACATATCCACTGCCTCAAGGTGTGGCAGATCATCCAATCATGAGAGAACATGTGGAAAACATATGTGTAACAAGAAACACAAGGCATCCATGTGCATATGGTTCATGAGTTTATAAAGAATGTAAAAGAAGTGAAATGTGTCTGTGCACAGTGTAGGGAACCATAGTTCCCTAGGTTCATATCTTGTATTCCATGGGCCATTGACTGTTCCCCTAGTTCCATTCACCTTACATTGCCTTATTCTGCTTATTCTGCTTTATTCTGCATTACTCCACCTACTTTGCTTTATTCTGCTTTTGTCTGACTTTCCTTGTCTCCACTCTCTGGCAGACCTGTTGCTACTCTTCCAGACTTCCTTCTCATGCATTCTGGTGCACTTATACATCACTCTTTAAGTCCTTTCAGACTACTTCCACTCCTCCATTTCACTATATCCAGTCTTACAAGTCTTGGGTATTGTTACGCGGAGTGTACCTTAGATAGACCAAGACCAAGTCGAAGTGATGCCAACGAGCAGGACGCTCATGTAGAGGTACTACTCAGCTCGAAGGCGACAAAGGACGAAGACTATATGCCAAGAAGGTGGACTGAGGAACTGAGGAGACGAAGAGACTGAGGGTGACTCAAGAAGATATGCTAGATTGTGCAGATCGAGAATACAGGACAGGTAGGTCAACTACTCGACTATATACCAGGCAATGCGTAAGCATGGAATGTCTTGGAACAATGAAGAATGAGGACGTGTCATCAAAGGGTAATCAAGATGAGGTAAGAAAGAGACATGTCACCATTTTAGTAAGAAAGGATGACAAAGGTGTGTGCATGCACTCTAACGAAAGGGAAGTGAAGGAAAAAGAGATGCGTAGGTAAACGATCGTAACATTACCCCCTCCATACATTTGAAGTCCCAGACCTCAACTGTCACAAAGAATCCGCCTATGGTGGGGAAGGGAAAGACGTTGCGAAAGCCTGCAAGGGAGTATAGTGTTCAAAGGGGCAGTTGGTAAGGATATGGCCAGCTTGGTCACAATGAGCGCAGGCACAAGTAGGACAGAAGCGATCAGAATGACCCCAACAAGAACATGCAGTGCAAAGAGTGCGGAAGCAGAGATGGACCGGATGACCAGGAGCAGATGTAAGGCAAAAAGGACACTTGTACTCAGTACAGTTTTCCTGATAGTGTCCAAGCTGATTACAGTGGTAACAGCGGGTGGATGGAGAAGCGGGGGTTAGAGAGACGGGGAAGGAAAGGGTCTGAACTGCCAAAGAGAGGATACGATGGCCATTAGGACTGTGGAAGAACTGAATGTGTTCCCAGTTGCATGCAAGCATGCCTTGGTCGATGATGAATCCATTAGAGAAGACAGCCGGGTCATTGACATGATGGTGAGGGATGAGTTCGACTGAAGAGAGCCTATCAGCAAGAGGTTGCGGTGAGGTGACAATGGGCAAGGGAGGAGGGGATGGGGATGCGACGAGGGTTTGGGAGGTAATGACAGTGGGGATGGAATCAATGGAGGCAAGGTAACGATCATGATCAGCAATGGGAAGCGAAAGATAGACACGACAAAAAGTAGGATATACTGTAAAGAAATAGGGTCCAATCATTCAACGAAAACGTGAAAACCATGAAGATGAAGGATAAGAAGAATTCATTCGGGGAGACGATTGATATGCATATGAAGAGGGAGGCCGAAAGCAGTAGGAAGGTTAGAAGGGGTGGACATAAAGTGATAGTTTTGTACTTTAGCGATGTCAAGGAAGAGGCGTACGAGTTCCTGAATGATCAAGTCCTCCGCATAAAGTGGGTCATTTTCGAGAGCATGGACGAGGGTAGGTTCGGCGAGGATGCTGGCATAGAGGGTGTTGATGGTGGAGGCAGGTAAGTCAATAGCCTGCACAGGCCTGGAACGTAAGGGAGAAGACAAAGAGATAGAGCCGGAAAGGCGTCCCAATAGCGGTGATGAAGAGGGAGAAGAAGAGTTGGCGGACATTGAAAAGTAAGGAAAGAAGGAGGTTGAGGAAGAGAGAGAAACCCAAGCAAATCAGAATGATCTGTGGACAGGACAGTCTGAAAAACAACAAAAACACTCATGTTCAAGGAAATGAGCAGAGGAAAGTTTGGGATGACGAAGAAGGAACAAATGTCTAGTGCAAGATTTGGAATTGAATAATTGGGAATAAGCAACTTCAATGGGGATGGTGTTCATGGGGAAATTATCGTAGAGAGTGGGTCTTTTTGTAAGCGGAGAGGATGGTCTGTGCGTGGTGAAGATTACATTCAGGTTCCCAGGTGTTTCCAGACGCCACATAACCTTTCCATGAGGTCAGGTACTGATAATGGCCAGGGGAGCCCTTGTGTGAGAGAATTCCATCTACTTCATATTCTTCTTCGCCATCGATGACGTCAGGGGGTGGAGTGGGAAATGAAGGGCCATATGCTTCAGTGGAGCAAAAGGGGGATAGAAGAGTGGCATGGAAGACATTGTGGATCTTCCAGGTGACGAAATAAAATAATAACACATGAATGAATAATGCTAATAAAGTATATATTAGCATATACAATCATGTTCTACTTAACCTGCCCTAAAGCAGATTGAGAACATTAGTAAAAACATTGTAAATCGA
>JBBPMP010000142.1:18219-51463 GCA_038090395.1 Boletales sp. KT-2023a | reverse complement strand
ACCATTCCAGTTTTCGTCCACAAATTGGAGTGGCGATACTGCTGCTTACAGGGAATCGGTCCGGGGCAGGGGATCTGCATTTGTTCGATCAATTTTCTCTGAAGCCCACGCCCTCAAGACTAACGTCAGGGTCGAACCTGCGCCCGGTGGTGCAACAGGCAAGTTGGGCACCGTTAATCCTCGCACATTGTTGTGTAAGAGTCCCATTCATCATGTCTAACTATCATATCCAATATCTGAGATGTTTCGTGCGTCCTGTAACAGGATTTACCGCTCGTTGGCGCCGGCTGATCAATTCATTTCTCTTTTGCTCACATCCATCCATGCTACCGCGTTGTGTACTTACACCACTTTTGTTGCTCTTTTTCTTCTTTCATTCGATTGGTCCTTTTTCCATCACTTAATTTACTTATTCTACTTGTCAATACAGGCACCATAGAAATAATAATTTGCCGCTTGTCACTTTCTAAGCACGAGAAAAGTATGAGATAAGTTAAAGACCTGGCTTATCTCGGCCTTAGAATACTTTTCTGTCTGATGCTTAATGTCGGCTTACCAGGCAGAGAAAGGATGAATAAGGTCGGGTAAGTGCGGTGTCATTTTCCTGATGGGGCCTATGGTACAGATGGTCAGTATAAAGAAGAAAAGTGAATATGATATGGGTACCTCACTTCAGTTGATCAATCGTGAGAGCGACTCTGACGGGCCTGGCGAGATATCATGAAGTAAACTGCAGTTCTAAGTTTCAGGTACGTGGTATGTTGAACGATACCATTAATATGTCATGAACAGTGAAAAATCTCCAGCGGACCCTGAGGAACCTCGCAGGATGCAATAAATACCTTGGAAATCACAATGGTAGGCTGGGAAGAGCAGTGGTCGTAGATAAGACAACCCATGCGTACAGTCTAGCTCTGCCTAAAATAAAGCATTGTCAAGTAACTGATCCACCATTCTTGCGGGATCAATATTTTGAATATTAATAGGAGGAACTACCAAAGTAATTGCATCATCCATGTTGCAGATGATAAGCATGCTACTGCCAATTGAAATCCTACAGAGCATCCGAGGTTTTTCAAGTCGACAGCTTAGTATAATGGGCAAGAGTCTGGGCGCAGTAACGCCGACAAGGAACGCACTGGCATGCCGCTATATTCTGACTCGTGCGTGGAGAGCCAAAAGCGGTTGTGTATGCTGAATAACGACGGCCAGAATTAACCTCGGCAGAGCAGCGGCTCCAAGACCTTCAATTCCGTGATGTATCGAGCTTTCCACACCCAAAAGGGAACGATGTTTTGATAAAACTCGCGAGAACTCGGTTCTTCAATAATGTATTACTTAGGTATTGCCATCCAGAACTAGACACTAAATGTGTTTTCTGCGAACGAACGAGCTCAGAATCAAAATAGACCACGACTTACGTCTCAGCAAACACGATGCGACCCTTGTCCGCGTCGCCCACTTGCCCAAAACGAACATCATCCATTGCTCCCCTTGAGAAAAACTACCCTCGACCGTATAGTACCGCTCCGTAGACTTTCGTCCAACGATAAAGTTCGGGCCCTAGCTCCCCACAATGCCGTACTGTTTCCCGGCTACACCACCCCATGTGACGTTTTGGTCCTGCGGGATGAGTTAGGAGGAAACGTCCATGACGAACTTCCAGCCACCAATTACAAAGCAGAGATATTTTATGCACGGGATGGAGGATACTGGGATTTTGATGAGGTCAGTGATGTTGTCCGACGCGGTTCCTGCGATCGCCCATCAAGTACTCCTTCAGAAAGTCACCCGCAAGGAGGATCTCTGATGCATACGATACTTGTATCAGATCGAATGCATCATCATGTCAGGACAGAAAGACACGTACGCGTGGTGCCAATGTCAACGACCCCGGTAGTGGATGACGCGGTGCGTGCCATCGGTAGATGAAGTGACGATGGTACACACTTACAGACACGAATGAGTTCTCTACTCGTGAGATCACCATAATCATACACCCACCAGCTTCAGTTGGTGCCTTCGTAGGTCAATGCACAATCCATTTGCTTCAGACCTAATAGCAAACAAAGAGTGGTCACTCACTATCTTAAGCCGCTGTAATTAGTCGGAGGCGCACTGAGCAGTTATTTCTTGATAAGCTTTTGGGCTTTTCAAGACTGTCAGAATCATTGGCTACTTTCACGTCGGCGGAGAGCATATCGAGCGTAAGGTCGACACACCAAAAACGCCATCGACACCTTCTAGATCGGCATACTGAAGTGCATCATCAGCGATGGATTGGTTTGAAATAACAAGATTTGGGGCGAGGATCACTTGGTCGAGAATTAAGAACTGTTTTCCGTTATGATTATTTACAGGCGGGCCCATGGAACCCTTAAACTACACTCCTGAGAAGAAAACGGTCCCAAATTCAGCGCTCACATATTGTCTGGGATGAATATTGGTAGAACCGAAAGCACGGACATATGGCCTGCCAAGTATGCAAGAGCTAAAAAGAGTTTTATGATGGAATACATTAATCAATTATCCACGCTCACCCGCACAGAGTGTAAAGAGGTACCGGTGTCAACGACAAGGTTGTAGTAAGTGGGAGGGTTACCGATACCAACGCTCGTGGTGTATTGGATATATGGGTTGATCGCAGGGACTGTAGTTGGTCCCCTAGGGGCATGAAATTTGAGGAAGATGGCACGAGTCCGTGTCAGGAAGACCCTTGAGATAAGCACCGGTGCCTTTAATTTTCGTCAGTGAGATAATACAGAGCGGAGATGCGGACGCGGACGTCCCGACGAGAGCAAGAGAGAAGACAATGGGCCTCATGTTGAGTGATTCGTCGGAAGGAACTGCTTTTCACTGCGAGGCATCCGACTTCGGCGGATGCCTAGCAGGTAATGTACGGGAACAACGGAGAGCATTAGAACAGTGGCGCCAGATAGTTGTCAGACTTAGCAGTAGCCTGAGGGAGCTATACATGATACGTAAGTGTTGTTCTTTCAGGAAGACAAGGAGTCTTACCTCAAAACCTTTCGTACAACGTATTTTCATTGAGCCATATTCATCCGGGAGCAGGAGGAACAGGAAGCAAGTTAAGATTCCGTGTAGGGGCAGAGTTCCCTGAATCCTGTGGTTGGTCACCTTGCGTCATGTGACCACGATTTCTTTTTGGCATATGGAGGGTACATTGGCATGTCCCCGGCATGGCGACGAGTAGTTCAAACAGAAATATCAAGTATGAGCACGTGTGGCAGCAATAGCAACACCTCCCATGGTCAGGGACGGGTTCAATTCTTCGGAAATCATAGATTGGGAAGAGGGGGTTGTAGAAGAGATAACACAAGGGTTTGCATGTAGCGTGCTCTGCATACTGCTGCGCGCGCCTATTTTAAACGAAGCATCGGCAAGCATGGTCTTTCTCCCCGGAGTGAGATCAATACCGGATCGGGGGGATAGGTTCCGCACGGATGCTGGGGAGATCGACGGCCTGATCAATCGCATCGTCTATTTCGCCGATAAGGGCGCTGCAAGTAGAATCCATACTGAATATCTTGTTCTTACTAGGCAAATAAACGGTGGGACCAAACGTACATCATGTCACCCTTGACGAGGTAGAGTCCGAGTGGAACCTCGAAGGCACCCTCTTCCATGCTGTACACGCGTTCCTTGGATTCGGAGAGAACGACGTTGGATTTTTGGTCAAAGCCCGCAAGCACTCCCTAACTCTAGGTTAAGTGGATTACCTAAAACAAGCCAACGAGACTGACCACGATTGCCCTGCCATCCTGAAGCACGAGAAGCACGCGACCTTGCGAAACACGAGCAGGTCAACACGGAAAGACAGATACAATATTGTTTAGAGCTCACGATCTACATAGCCTTGGAGGCTGGCCATTTTGAGCGTACGCGTACGTGCGTTGTGGAGATGGACAGTCACGTTGAACTTGGATTACCACGTGGATCGAGAACACATCGTTGCCTTAGTCAGCAACTTACTTGAGCTAGCAATACTATGCGAGGTTGACTCTGACAGTAGTGTTTCGGAAACCCAGGCAAATTCTTGTCGGCGACCACCACCATGTTGATCACCAAATCTCATCATGATGTGCCCAGCAAACTCGATAACGGAAAACCTATTCGGATCTTTGTGATCGCGCCAGTCGTCCCAAACTACCCACAGGCCAAGTTTCCAGGTACTCTCCTTCTTCATATTTCGCACAGCGTATTTCATTATGGATAGGCGTTGTCTGCTTCAGGTCTGCGATAGATTCTAGTTTGTGAGCGTTTTCAAGACTGATCGACTACATCAGCGAGATTTACCAGGTAACCGGACCTGTCGAGAGATTTGCTGGACAAATTGCGAGCCATGGATACGTAGTCGGTGCGATCGATTGCATGATCGGCTGTTCTTGGTACTCACGTACCCGAGTTCAGCGTGCCCGTCGACGTATCACGAGTTTGAGAGCCCAGAGCCTATTCCTTATGATACAGAAGGTGCCGCTCTTCAGATATATCTTTGATCACTGACGGAGTGTACAACCAGGAACGGATAGGGGGAACAGATACAAGGTGGGTAACATACAGGTGTCCGACCGTCTTGTTGACCGCAACCGTAGATCGAAAAAACAGTGGCTGCCTACGATGAGGTACTCACTCTCCCAACACCTCCCGACACAAAACCCGCTCATCTGTAACAAAAAGGATGCTACCCTTTCCATCGACCTGCTGGTCTCCCACCCGAATTGCAATGGTCGCATTGCGGGTCTGTACGTTATCTTACCTCACAGTTAGTGCCTCATAGTCGTTCCAAAGCGACGGGAATGTGCCTGGGGGGTCACCTGGTACTTCACATTACATATCCGCTCCGATAGGCATCTCACCTAGCCCAGGCGTTCCGTGTGCGATACCAGTGTTTTCAATCAAAGCTATGACCAGTTTAACTTTTTTAGGCTGCGTTTGACCCAAGGGTACTTTCTTCAGTGTGCTTTTTCGCGACAGACATCCACTGCGCGACTCTTGGGAAAGGAAAAAGTGATGACTCACTCGAGCAGGCCCGCAAAGGCAACATAAAGGGAGAGCTGGTTGTGAGTACTGGCTGTCGCCGGATCTTCTTCACCTAACGAGAGTCGTGCCAGATGATTTTCGGAAAACAGGCATGTATCGCTGCTTATTTCATCAATGTTTAACTGATGTGGGTGGTGGAGGATACACATGTGCCGCGTGCAGGGCGTGATCTCATTCGGAGGACGCTCGAAGATGCAGATGTTGCATGCTCTGTTTGTACCGTTTTTTACGGGTCCCGAATAGGTGTTCAACAAGGCTGCTTTAGTTTCTGGAAGTCCAAGCTCAACACGCCTTCATTCGAGATGAATCTTCCAAAGGCCGCTGGGATGCAGCCCTTACAATGTCTCTATTCACATTCATGTTGGAGGTGTTTGAGAGAACGGTCGGGCGAGACCTTGGGCCGAGGGTCGACAAAGGAGATAAGCTTGAACATGTCTGTTAGACGTTTGTTTGTCTACAATGTCAGCTTTCACAAACAACATTCAAATACACAACCGCTCGACTCGATCCGTCTGTGATGACGACCCTCGCATCACTTCCGATCTATCCTTCTACCCAGGCAAGAAAGGGCTTCTCAGCATCACAACTTGTCCACTTTCGCGCAAATCTTTCAAATGTAATAGCACAAGTAGTTGTACTACCGCCAGCAAAACGGGATTCACCTTCAACCCGTGTCTTTGTCTCTAGCTACGCCAGCGATGGGGCCCAACAAACACTCCATGCCCTCATCTGGGAAGACGCGAAACCTGAAAAACACGACGATCGCTTGCACCATCGCGTCCTTCTCCTCGCCGAAAAGATCGCTCCAGGTCTAGAGCCCAGAACACTCCTTGATCTCTGTGTCGCCTTCCCGTCCAAGATCACTCGCTTAAAATCACTATTGTCTGCAGCCCTGGGAGGAACACCCAACCTGCCTACCACATTCGCTTCGGAAGTCGTCCCCGCATTCACATCCCTGCTCTCTCAAACCTCATCATTGGGGCTATACGGCCTCCGGAAAACGGCACGTTGCGTGACGAGCTTCCTCCGCCCCAGTCCACCCGACCTCGTCCGTCCGTTTGCGCATAGTAGTGACTTCATCCTTGCTCTTGCACGCGCGTACGACGATGGTCTCACCGCCATCGCCCGTTCCTACGGTGGCTTCCGTGCGCATGCCGCGGACCGGGCACTCGATCACTGGGAGCGCATATGGCTCGATACCAAAGTCGACATGGTCGACGCCTTCCATCTCGTCGTGACGACGATGGTGCAGGACGTCTCTGCCGCGTCTGGGACATGCCTCGCAGCGGAGGCCGATCGCACGTTCAGAATTATCTTTGCATTGCTCGATGTCGGGGCGCCTGCGAGATCTGCAGATGCCGTTCCTTTCCTCGACCGTCCGCTCGTCGCTGACTATCAGTATGCATACGATCTGGGAAGAACGTTGTCGTCTGCGCTGCGTCATGCATCACGCGAGGATGCGCGGTTGAAACTCTTGGAGTCTACGCTGCGGTCCCTCGATGTGACCTCCGCGGACGGAGGTGCCAAAGATCCCGGTGTGCTCAAGCTTGTCCTTCATTCATCTGGGATTATACCGGGCGTCTCCGACACCCCAGCTGCGACCGCATCGATCGACAGGGGCAAAGGAAAAAGAACGGCGCCCACGCCCCCATCCGGTCACGATGCCAATCTCGAGGCACAAGTGAAACAAGTACTCGAAATATTCCCCGACTACGCTCCCGAATACATTCGCAAACTGCTCACACATCCCTCCTTTCCGTTCCGTGGCAATGCCGAACGTGTAATTGAGGCACTTTTAGAGGGAACTGCGCCCGACGAGGGTGCCCTAAGAGAGGCCATCGTTCCATTGACGGACGCGCCTATAGAGAGGCGGAACGTCTTCGATCAAGAAGTCATGGACCTCAACCGCGTACATTTGGGGAAGAAAAAGTATGCCGTCAAGTGGCCTTTTCTGGAATGGTTCGCTGATATCTCACGCATATAGGCAAGACGTAACATTGACCAGGGACAAGACAGAAGTCGAGCGGATGAAGGCAGAAATACTTCGACTGGCCGAGGCCGTGTCCGAAGACTCTGACGACGACGCTGACAAAGCACTGGACGTGTTCGATCTCGACGATGACCTTGGTGGCGCGGGTGCAAGCACCGTAAAGATCCTGGGCGACGACAGTGACGACGAAGAAGGCGGGGAGGAGCATCGCGTTGACCCCGTCAAACCAGAGACGATATTAGAGCTGGCTTATATCCGCGACCCCAAATTATTTGATCGTGATGCTCAGACGCGACGGAGCAAACAACGCGCCAATTTAAAGGAACAGACAGGTGATTATCACGCCATCAAATCCGCCTTTGGAATGACCAAGGTCTGCTTTTCAGGCTGGACAGATGAACAGATCGAAGGTTGGAGGATCATGTTGGAGAGAAACGTGAGTGAACTTGTGATAGACACATGCTTATTCACATTTTGTACTGCTAGCCTAAGAAAGATCGCATATTGCAAAAGCACGAATTTTCTGGAAACAGAGCAATAGGCGTGCCGATTGATACAGGAAAGAGTGCTCGACCCGGCGAAGAGCAACGGGGCAGAGGGAGGGGCAGGGGGAGGAGGGGAGGGGGACGTGGCGGCGGTGGCAGCGGAAGAGGCGAACCGGGAGAAAAGAAGGATGAAGCTGTAAAGCGAGCGTTCAAAGAGAGACACAAATCTGACCATCGAAAGAGAGGGCACGACAGAAAGATGGCGAAGACGGGCGCCGGTCCATCTGGATAAAGGCAGTAGTAATTTTGGTTAGGCAGGGAACATTTTCGAGAATCTTGGATCAAAGGTCAACTCGACAACGTCATTGACCAGTCCCATGTCTAGTATCTGGTCAAGGACGGGGGGTGACCATACGGGCGGTTCAACATACCGAGATCCTTGTCCGAGTCCAAATTGATACTCATTAGAAACTTGATGGTCGACTCGTCGACTACTCTGCCGATGACTTCGACGTATGTTCCATTTAATGGTTCGTGCTACAGCATGGTGAGCAGATTATCGAGACAAGAGATGAACTACACGTACTGTCCTGACCTGTATTGCAACCTCCCCTCCATCGCATGCCTGGACGAATGCGCCATTCGCGTCTCGCTGGGCGTCCAAGGTGAGAACACTTGAGCACTAGAAAAACAAGGCGGGACTCACGCTCAGCACCTTGCACGGTAATCTTACTGTGCGCCCAACAAAACGAGGCAGACGGGCGGCGTTGACTCGAGGAGATTGGATGTCCTGCATGGTCGAGGTCGTGATGATTGGTAATCAGAACGCGTCGCGTTCGTTTGTCCCTCTGTTTGGCCGCATTACCGTTCTTGCCACGATCATTGTTGTGTTACTATACCCCTGAGACAGAACTCTTGTTCTATGCCCCACGTCAGCTAAGAGGCGACCGTAACCAAGATTAACGGTCTGATCACTCCCTACACCAGACGGTCAACGTGGATTCCTTTCTACGATCAGATGATCTAGTCTATGTCGCTTCGAATCGTTGAGTCGAGCCTTGCAACATTCCATATATTGTCGGCGGCCAAAAAACCTCTTAGTCTCATCTAGTGTCGTTGCCGCACTATTATTGCTCAATATTTCAACTTTGCACGCGAGACGAAGGATTACTAAAAGGAACGTACATATGTGGTCATCAGCGATGACCCGCAAGAATACTGCATTGCAGGAACCTCGCATTTGTATCTGGAAAGAAAAAAAGAAAAACAAGAATATTAAAGGTGCTGAAAAAAATAATCAGAAATATATATGAATACGTCACCCCTGACATTAATACTCTTAGGTGGGGCGGATAGCGAGCTAGAAAGCACATCAACGAACCCATCACAACTTGTAACTTCAACGAATTCTAACAAAGGGGAACATTAGCAAGTTATTAGGACCATTGCAATTGTGGTAAGTGATGGGCTCACGATTATATACAGCGTAAGGTGGCTCCTGTACATGTAAAGATTTTCAAGTTTACCCCTATCTTTACCCCTCTACGCCGCATAAGCGCCCTCAAGAAGTTCATTGTATTAAGCGCCCCCGCAGTCACGCGCGCTTATCCTCCACGTTGTCGATCTTAGATAAGGTTTAATCCTGCTACGGCCCGCACTTGCGGATCCCCTCCGAAGCACTCTTTGACGTCACATCATTCTTGGATGTGTATTTGATCACTGACGTCATCAAGAAGACCTCGTGCCGGACATCGTGCAAGTAACATTGTCGATGCATTCCGATGTGGTTACGGACATCGCCGCTTGGCATTTTGACATTGTTTCCTAGTTGTTGTATTGGTTACCCGTTCCATGGCTCCATTCAGAATCTAGAGCCTGTTCCTGTTTTGGTATCGTTTCATAAGCCCATTAGACTCTAGGCTTACTTGTGTGATTCGCATGTTTCATAGCCCCATCATGGCTCCAGGGCTTAACTGTTATAGAAAGTAGTGTAATACCCCGGGTTTAGGGTAGTAGTGCATAGCATGGTCTGTGCGCTATTCTGGATAAGTATAAGTAGGCTAGCGTAGCATTGTTGTACTCTAGTCTTGATATCGATTTCCTTACACGCATCTCAGGGCATTGTGCTCTATCTAAGTCGCTCGGAGTTGATTGTCTCGACTCACAAGATCCACTCGCACTTCCGTGCATCACGTGCAAGAAAGAACGCACGCTCCGTACTTGTCAAGAAGTACATCGCCCGTGACCGCTCCCTGTTAAGACACACAGCGCACCGGCTTGTTTCTGTTGGCTTGCTCAGTCCTTGCTTGGACCTGACAGTACATGTTCAATGATCACGCCCCACATAGAGCCAGGATAGATCTGCTGCGTCGATATTGTTCCGGAGCGACAAAGGCCACATCTATCGCACAATATCCAAAATTTTTAGAACCAGGAAAAGACATCACAGCTCCTGAATATCGGGTGATATGGGTCAGAATGTGCCAAAAAGGAAAACAGCCAGACGAGAACCTCACAAAAACGCGTAACTAACATGAAGAAGTCAACTTTTGGCACTTTACTTTATCGCATAAAGGTTAAACGCATGCAAAGATCATATAAGGAGTGGAGACCGCGTGGAAATTCTCGGTGGTTCAGATCATGTGACAATGAACATTTCATTGACCTTCCGGGACCAACCAGTTCTGACCCACTCTTTCCATTTCATATTCAGTGAGCGTTTGAACGATCGTCCGTGCAACATTTGGAGAGTGCGGAATAAATGCTAGGAGACTTCCCTTCCTCTTGAATTTCTGTCGCTATCAGCGGGAAAGAAATATAATTACCCGCTGCCATATTAGATTGAAGGACGGAGGATTCTTGATCGCCGCGGTCTTTGATTCTGTCCAACCTCATTCACACGGGACCTAAAGAGCTACGACGAAATGCCTTTACTGCGGACGGCCCAGCACTGAGCAGAGCGAGAAGTTCATGCGATCATGAGACGATTTATGCTTGCCCATCACCTGCTGGTTTTTGTTTACCTGGTACGTGCACTGGCTCGGATCTTTCAGAACTCCTTCGCGTTCCCCGACAGCCACGTCACGGACTCACGGTAACGCTGACAGTATGTTTCGTGTCTGAGGCAAAAATTTCGTCTCTTGTCCCTCGACCTGAGCTGTCAGTAAGGTTCCACCATCCGAAGCCAGCCGGGCGGCCCATGCGCCGTACGAGTTGCTTGAATCAATAAGCCTTTTTGGTGAGCTCCGTCGCTGTTATGTCTGCTTGTCGGTGCTTGAGGTCAAATCCACTAGATGCTAATTTCAATATGGTTACTAGGACACGAAGATCAACAGAAGTGTCCATCGTGGCCCCATAGGCGGCAGAACACCGTTGACTGTTGGCCATACCCCAAGATCCTCTACTCCTCCCAGAGGACGTCGTGCGAGCTTGAGTGAGCGATTGATTTTCTTTTTTTGTACAGGCACTAGTATGCTAGCAAAGTCAGGTCGACAACTTGATGATCCAGGAATGATATAAAACTGAGTACTACCTTTTAATCAAGGCCTTTTCAGCATTACATTCCTGGTTGAACATTCACAATCAATCTGACGAATAGGTGTTTCAATGAGACTGATCCATGCGGTCAGGTCTAAACAACAATTCGCAGCGACCGCGCTAGCACCTTTTGGTTATGACTACAGGCCGGTGAGTTCTCGTCCGAGCACAGCGTTTACTCCTCGGGGGGTAGTAATTACCCCGCAGCTGCAAATAGGAGGTTTAAACTTTGGAAAGGGGAGCGTCACAAAAGGCACACTCTTTTGTTCGCGATCCTTGATACTGTTTAACTTGTCGGCGCGAGGTTTAAAATTGGTAGGATCATATCCCTACTGAGGCCAAGAAATGATTCATAGCGATTGCGGTCTGTGGGTGGCAGTAAGCATCGATAGATGCAACCTCCAGAGTTGCCATTGCTGCAATGCCTGCCAGTAACTCCTTGACATGATGAAGTCACGATGTCCAATGATAACACAGTCTTCTTGACATGGAAAATAAAGCTGTAGGACAAATAAGAAATGGGATGGATGCACCAGAACATTATCTGGAAACAGCAAGGGGTATGGACAAACTTGACACCCCTGGAGGGGATAGTCTTGGGCGGGTTGGAGAGCGAGCTGGATAATACGTCCCGCCAGTGTCAAAGGCAACCTCGTTCGATGACAATGAGGGCTGCATTCACCACACATGCCGTGAGCAGGGCAAGGGATACAAAACGAAACATTCCTGAGTGAGTCAAGGTAAGAAAAGCCAGAAGGCAAGTCAAGATCACAGGTGGGATGAAGAGCATCCCAATGCGTAAAACATTTATGCTGCCAAATTCACCATGGGTACAGTCTTTGCACATCAGTGATAGGGCTCAAGAAGGAGCACGGCCTGAACCCCGAGGCATCGTAAGGGTTTCAGGAGATCCTGGGAAAGAATGCTTGAAAATGGCATGAACTAATTTCAACTAGAACGGGAGTTTGCATGCACGTGCAACGCGAAGAGGAGCACCGACTGTGCAAAGCATTTGGAACATTGGCTTTCTGCGTTAGCCTCGAAAGGAGCGACTGGTTGATCGGGTGATCAGTTCAGCGAAACTGTCATTTTCGTCTGGTAACCAGTCGTTAGACGGACTAGGCTACCACTTTCATGTCAGCCTTTTTTTTTTTCATCAGCTTTAATCGCGAATGCAGCGTTATAAAATTAATCCTCCGCTCGACACTAGTGAGCGGCCACCCGGAGAATGCGGCGTAAGTATAAGTGAATCTTCCCTCCTTCCCGAACGCCGACGAGTCATCGTCTGAATATACGGTGCTTACTCCTCGAGGAAGAAATAATTACCCGCGGCTGCACATGAGAGGTTTAAACTATTGGAAAGAGGAGAGTAACAAAATGCATACTCTTTTGTTCGCGGTCCTTGATACTGTTCAACTTGTTGACGCGAGGTCTAAAGTTGGTAGGATCACGTCTGAATGTAATCTCTAACGAAGCCAAGAAGCGATTCATCCCTGAAAGAAGTGATTGCGGCCTGTGGGCGGCTTTAAGCATTGGATGCAATCTCCACTTAATGTACTCACGGAGTTGCCGTCGCCGCAATGGCTGGCTGCCCCTCAAAGACGATAACACGATCAGCAAGGTAGGTCGCCATGATGAAGTCATGTTCAATGATGAATGCAGTTTTCTTGGCATGGAGAATAAAGCTGTAGGTCGGATGAGAAGCAGCACTTTAGAATCCTGATTGAGGACGAACCGTTTGATGACCTTGCTCGCAATGATGCGTTGCTCGGAGTCCAGGAAACTAAAACATATTCTTGACGTCGAAAATGGTACAAATCAATTTAGAATGCCTCACCTGCTTGGCTCATCGAGCAAATAAACAGATACGTTCGGTTTACCTAACTTCTTATCAGCCACCGCAAACTTGGGGCAAAATAAGGCATATAGCTTACCTAGAGCGAGCACGATTGCAACACGTTGTAGTTCCCCTCCCGACAGGGTCTTTACGTCCTGGTCCATAATATTTTCCAGGTTCATTGGTTTCAACACATCACTCTGGAACTGCGGGTGCATAAAGGCCTGCTTGATTTGTTTTAACAAGAGCACGCGGACAGTCCCCGGGAACTTGGGAGATATCGTCTGTGGTTTGAGAGATACGGCAAGTTCCATTCTGTCCGTTTCGATATCGGGCGTTGTCACACCGGCCAACAGACGCACGAACGTGGTCTTCCCAGTACCATTTTCTCCAAGCATGACCACGATCTCGGAGTCGGTGAAGCTGCCTGCTTCGACGGTCAGCTTGAAGTTCCCCATCGTCTTGGTCATCGCAGGGTAATTATAGTGGCGTGTTTTGTCCACTATAAGTTCTTCTGCAGTCTCCATCATCTTGAATGACAACGACTCCTCCCGGAAACGCAGGTTCTCAGTGGGGATGAATCCATCGAGAAAGATGTTGATGCCTAGTTCAAAGATAGGTAAATGGCCGACGATGAGTCAGCTTCGGCGATTTGCCCACCTTCACGAACAGAGTAAGGCATGGTGACAACTCCATACATAGACGGTTTCCCGTACAGACAACAGACATAGTCGGACAAGTAATCCAAAACCGAAAGATCGTGTTCGACAGCGATAACATAGCAATTTGGGTCAAGCAGTGAGCGGATAACCTCTGCGGCCTTCAATCGCTGCCTGATATCCAGGTAACTCGATGGTTCGTCAAACATATACCTGGATCGGATCAGACAAGTAGCGAGGCGGAACTTGAGGGTGAACCTACACGTCTGCCTTTTGAATACAAGACATGGCAATCGCAAATCTCTGAAGTTCGCCACCGGACAGTTGAGACACTTCGCGGTCGAGAAGATGGTTTAGTTCCAGATCGTCGCACATTTTCTGCTTATTGTCGAGTTCTACCTTGGAATCCAACATTTGCTCAACAGACATGTTTCCCTTGATCGCGCGTGGTATGTGGTCGACGTATTGCGGTTTGATGAGAGCTTTGATGTTGTCCTCCAAAACTTTGGTAAAGTAGTTTTGGAGCTCAGATCCTCGGAAGTATTTCAGGATTTCCTGCCAGTCAGGTGGGTCCTGGGCGGACGACAACTAAGTGATAGGGTTGCGAAGACACGAGCGGATTGTGCGTACGTCGTATCGACCCAAGTTGGGCTTGAGTTTCCCAGCCAAGATTTTTAGTGCTGTGCTCTTTCCGATACCATTCGTTCCGACGAGGCCGAGGACTTGGCCCGGTCGAGGAGTGGGAAGTCGGTGAAGTTTGAATGCGTTGGCAGTATAACGGTGGGTGACCTCGGACTCGAGGTTGGTGGGAAGGTTGATGATAGCAATGGCTTCAAATGGACACCTTGCGCGAAACTGATTGGGCACAGACAAGAGCAGGGCCCGGTGCGAACTTACTTCTTCACGCAGATACCACAACCGATACATAGGAACTCGGATATGAATGCGATCTTGTCCGAGGGTTTCACTTCGATGCAGAGCTTGCCTGATGAGATATTCGGGTCAAAAACAACAGCAATCCAGTTTGATCAGACATGATACGCGCCCATTTTTACCACCGGGCATGACTATCCACAGAAAAACTTAGCGAGCAGGCAACAAGGTGTCTCTGAACGTCACCTTTTTACATTCTTGGGCGCATCGCTTTGGCTTACACCGATTTGAATCAACAATAGCGATACGAGTGATCTTGTCCGCCATAGTTGTGGGTGATGGCCCCGGGAGATTTAAATCAGCCAAATGACTGAATGTCATCACGTGACCTATTTGGATGTTGCACGGCCACACCAGTTTACATCTTGAACACATGGGCAAGAACAAGACCAGCGGAAACAAAGGGAGCACCAACAAGGCTCCGGAGAAATCTGATGACAAGGTGTGTGCATTTGACAATATGCCTGACGCTCAGCACGATGGATCACAATAGGCCAACGGCGGGTTGAAACCCGCTACAGCAGTAAACGTTCGTCATATACTCTGTGAGAAGCAGTCAAAGGCGCTGGAGGCTCTGGAGAAGATACAGGTTGATCGTCGTTGTGCGCGGTATCGTCTCATGTTAAACATGCTCGCTGCAGGGCGGTCAGCGTTTCGACAAGGTTGCCCAAGAATATTCCCAAGACAAGGCCAAAGGTACCCGTCATGCGTCCACGTGCTTCCTGCTCTTCTTCACGCAGGTTTGTAGCTGGAGGTAGTCTTGGTTGGATGGCTCGAGGTTCGATGGTTGTGGGTCGCCGTTCCTCCTAGCGTGGCGATACGGCGTCTGATGACCCTCCTCCTGCTGCTCAGGGCCCATTTCAAGATGCTGCGTTTGCATTAACGCCGTCAACGGTGGACAAACCTGCCCTATCACCTTTGGTCAAGACAAGCTTTGGGTATCACATCATCATGGTCGAAGGCAGGCGATAAAGCCCTTCGAGTACATATCTTGATATACCTCTGTCTACACTTCGCAACCACTGTACATCGCCTGCGCGTGTCATGCTAAGACCGAGCACTCAGCCGGATCTTCGTTCGCTATTTCATCCGCGGTGATTACTGTCACCGCTCGCGTGGGGGCTACAGTTCTACGCCTTCTTCTCGGCTGCTCCGCATCGGGATCGGGAGTGGTTCCAGAAGATGTCACTTCTGGTTGAACGGTGGTCCGTCTAGACGTGCTAGATCTTCTCGATTCGCCGTTGCTACGATCGATCGCTCGTTTGCGTTTATTCCCCGTAGATGATGTAGGTTCGTTCAGGGATACCGGAGAAACGCGCGAAACTTCGTCATCATGACGTCGTATGTCTGCCAAGAGAGCATTGCCTCTCTGCTTGCTGGCTCTCCCATTTCTGCGACGCCTGCTAGTTCCGTACTGCATGACGGCTTTCCTAAAGTCCACTCCCTGCTTCTTGTGGAGGTAGTAATACGTGACGCATTGAGCGGCCGTCTTGTTCGGCAATCGTTGCGCTATTAGGCCAAACTGTTTGGGGTGCGCAGCAAACTCGTTTAGGAAGATGTCGCGTTCTTCCTCCGTCCAATAGTCTTGACCAGAAGAGGCGCCATAAAATTCCGATGGATCATCTACGATGTGGTTCGTGTCATCAAACAGATAGGGTACCGAACCCTCAGTGACAGAGATCATATCTGGAATCTTGGCCACGTTCTTGATCGCAAGATAACTAGGATCAGTGAGCTCTTCAACGCCTAAGCTGGCAATGATCTGCTCCATCTCCAGGTCCGAACGAACAGCATCTCCCATAATAGCAGTGGAACGCCGTGTTGTCCTGCCACCCGATGGGACTGCAGATTCTTCCGGGATCCCAATCTTTTGCACGTCATCTAGCCGCGCACAATGCTCCAACCATTGTTCATGCAATACCAGGTATTCAGCTTTCAACCTGCGGGACTTTTCCACGATCTCAGACTGGCGTTCCACAAAGCGCTCGACCAAAGACGATCGAATCGCCTCGTGTGTAGCCAATCTAGCAGGAGCATCCGCAGAGAAGAGGTCCTCTGATCGACGATTCTGGTTCCCAGGAGGTGGTGCAAGATTAAGGTTAGAAACTACTTGGTTGGCTCGGAGTATGGGATACACTCGTTCGGTACGTGATTGACGATCACAACGAAGACGTGTGAGCAGAACGAGTCGTACCCCTTCTCGCGAAGATTTGACGTCGGTAGATTGACACAAAACAGAGCGATTTGTCGGTGCTGGAACGGTACTGTGATCACTGACCACGATTTTCAACGCATTGGTGACCGGTTCAGGAGGGGTAATCATATTCATGTCCGATCTAGGTTTTATAGCACCTGACACGACGTCGCTCCCATTTTCTGGGTTTTCTGCAATGACTGAGGTCACTGTCGACGATAGAAGAGGAGGCCCTTGACATTGGTTTGCCAGAACAGTGGTTGTCATATCAAGAGTAGCACTCTCTCTACTCGAAGACGACCCCGGTGCCACGGAATGATCAGTTTTGGATGACAGTTCTTCTGGAGAGTGGTGGATTGCATCAGTAGTCGGAAGATTTGCTTCCATGTGTGAAGTCGCAACTTTATGAGGCGTTTCTGCATGCATGGTTAACGGTGTTGTTTACTAGTTCCGTACTGCACACGTACCTCTGTGGGTCAATGTACCATTAGAAGATACCGATGCACAAACTAAAAGTGGCGAGGGATTGCATTCCAAATCCTCTGGATTAGTGGCAAGATTGCCATTCATATAAATGGTCTCGTGGCCAGGTAACAGCTTGTCGGCAGAGACACGCATGATGATCCCCATGCCTTTGGAATCTTCTGGATTGTGGCCATCAGCGGATAACGGTATCTTATTCACGTCTCGCGAGGGCGCATTCTCTTGCACTGGTTGGATCGATAGCTGAGAAAGAGTAGACTCTTCACCAAGCTCGGAGATACCGGTCCTGGAACATCCCGGCGATCGTGAAGACGATCGAGATTCTGATTTTGTATCGAGACCGTCACGAAAAATCGAACTTCCTCGAGAGCGAGATACAGAGGAAGAGAAGGATTGGTGGCCACTATCATCAGCAGCAGAAAAACGTCTCGGAGTGGTTCGGTGACCCTCTATTTCCGGCATTGGGAGAGGTGACGGAGAACGAGGCTGTGACTTTGGAAGCGATGCTGGTTGACGGGGGGGGGTACTGGAAATCGAGCTTCCCGGGCGCTCATCAGCGCGTTCATTGTGTGAAGGTCTGCGTTGGTAGCCCGCACTTTCGCTTATGTGGATAGACGACCAAGAGTCGTCCGGGTACTGCGGTCGGTATGTGTCTGCAGTCCGAGAAAAAGAACCGAGATCGCGCACAGCGTGAAAGGAAGGAGTGGGTCGATAGCTGTCGTAATGCTGTACAAAGTCTGAGCGTGTAGAAGGCCTTTGCGGGGAGAGGTCTCGTGGGGGTTGTTGTCGACGGTCACCGTACCGATCAAGGGCGGGATCCAGCCTAGAAATAGGTGTTACAGCGGTCTTACCTGATGATACAGCATACATTTCATACCGGGGTCTCTCGAAGGGAGGTGGTCTCCATGCTTCTTGAGGTTCAAACATCCTCTCGGCCAAGGTATCACGACGATTTTTCTCCCACGGTGATGGACTTGGAGAAGGTCGTTTATACGGCCATCGAGAAGGCTGCTCCCACTGGCGTGGGTCCTGTGGTCTTGCACGGTCATAGCGAGAGGGAGACGGACTGCGGCTATAGTCTGGCCTGTACACGTTTGGCCTGTAGCTGTTAGGATGGTCGTCAAAATAAGGACCATTTCGAGGTTTGTAGCTATCATAAGTAGGGCGCCTCGTAAATTGACCGGGAGAAGGGGATCTACGACGAGGGAAATGCTGTTCAAAGCGTTGAGGAACTGACGGTGCAAGGTATTTGATCTGACTGACATCGTATGAAGAAAAACTAGCTGCAGGTCGGCGGAAATCGTGGGATAGCGATGCTCCTGATGGAGATAACTGGCCAAAGCTGATGGAAGACATGCTCAAGAAAGCCTTTCGGAAAGCGAGATGCACTGGCGGCGATGTTGAAGCGGGGAACGAGAATCACAGAGATTTCAAGTATTGCGAGTCGTCGCGGAAGGCGTATCGTGACACAGCGCACGGACCAGTAAGTAGCTCGGTAGGCGCGAGATGAACCCGGTGGTACTTTGCGTACTCGCACGACGGGGTAATAGTACGAGGGAGAGGACGTTTGAAACTCCGCTGGCCGTGCTCGAAGTTGAACGCGCTCGACATGAACCTGCCATGGACCCAGACCCTACAAACAACAACCATGGCCTCAAACAGCCACAGAGGCTCCCGTTCGAGTCTAGTAAAGTACGGAGGCTCGTCCTGGGATCTTATTGGACCATAATCATCCTTGCGCTTCCCTTCTGGTGGAGGCTCACAAGCATAGAACGTATTGCGCTACCCTCGGTCCACGTACGGGCTCAACTCGACAGGAGACCCGTTTTTCCTATACACGTACAGCTTGACGCACCGAGCTTTGGAAGCAATGCTCCCATTCTGGCCGAGAAGCTCAACCAAGTCTTCTCGCAAACTCTTCCCGCCCCCCCTGCGTGGCGAAGCTTAGATATTCAGGTGGCTGTTGGCGAAAACGCAGGTGCGAGAAACTAGTGGGCGAGTGGTCGTTCGGCTGGTAATCTATGCTATAGGGGAGGCTTTGAATGCATATACTATTCTCCTCGGGGATCACACCGCTGTCCAGCCCCCAAGGAACTTGGTATTGAGCCCGGAGGATACCTCAGGTGGGTCTAATTTTGATTGGCACGTCCTCAGTGCCTCATGCACGGAAACGGCCCTCCAGTTCACCGGTTGGCCACTATTTTGTCTGGTCTGCTTGCGCCGGAGATCCCCCCGATACAGGAACAACGCATCATACAGTACAGTGACCGCTATCGGCTTGCTTTCACGTTGCTGAACGAGAACGCCGCATCCGATCGTCTCGTTAATTCTTGGGACATTCAACCTGCGATTGTAGGAAAGTCGTCCCATTTCATTTGGGTTCCGACGGTTGATCTGAGCCTGCTTGCAGACCATCTATTTCCAATTCTTACACAACTAAGTGTGCTCCATAATATCACGGTCGAAAGTCAGGTCCAGTACCATGCACCCCTGGCCTTCGCACCCATACATATTTCTGAAGGCAACGCTTCCTTTCACGGCGTCACTCCTGAAGATCTAACTGTATTCATTAATTCCGCCGAATGGACACTGTGTAACTATCCTACTCCCTGAACGTTCGGCATAACAATTTAACCCATGGTTCAGCTTCCAGTGTTTCTAATGACCCTGTGCTCCATTTTGTGTTGTTTGTTCCGTCCTCGTCCCGGCAGCCGCTTTGTATTCTCGACGCGCATGGTAAGTATTCTTGACTTTTTTGGTGACTAGGTGACTGGAGTCATTTCAGGGTCGCCTACGAATGAGAATGCATTTCTCCTGCCTCAATGGGGAGGCATCTTCATTTTTAACAGGCCGGCGCAAGATGTGACGATGACGCACTTGACAGCAGCGGACCTGGTGCCTGCCTTGACTGCGTTTTCTGATCAACTGACTGCCCTGTTGGGAGTCCCTTACCTCCCTCGTGGCGTGCGGTCTGAAGTGGCTTCTCCACTGTCCGAGTGGCAGCTGGATACCCTCCTGCGACGCCGAGCGTCGGAGAATATTGTGAACAGCCAGCAGACACTCCACAGCATTGTTAAGCTTGTGGATCAAATTGATACTATGCCAGTTGACCAAAAAGTCAGAGGGGATGTACACAATGCCCTGTCAGCGCTCGAAGAGGTCTCAGTTCTATTCCCTTGTCCCTCGTACCAATGTTCTGACGAACCGCTCTTGTCATAGGCCTATAGATCTGCAGTGGAATCCCCCGCCGTGCCTTTGCGATGGTCAAGCGCAGCTTTGTCATTGGCTTCGCATGCTTTCTTTAATCCTGGCATGTTGGCGATGCTGTACTTTCCTGCCGAACACAAGTATGCTGTGTACACCCCCTTGTTCGCCTCTGTTTCCGTGCCTTTGATAGTCGCACTCGGCAGAGAGATTCATGCCTGGAGCAGGGAGCGTCAGACGGCGAGGCACAGATGACTGTACACTTTTTATGCAGCGGTTCTGCGTAGAATTCCAGCTTATCCCAAATGAAAAAATATATTTCTTCTTTGCGGCGCCTGCGATTGCACCGGAACAAACGTGTTCTCAATGCCACAAGCTCCAAGAATATGCATGCACAGCCAAAGTCCCAATTTATGTCACGTGACGAGAACGATCGACGTCAGTAGTAGTAATCCGAGCACAATGTTATGTCGTGACTCGTTACGACTGCACCGCCCCGTGCAGCTTTGACGACTAACAAGGCCGCTCTAATAGTCGATCGCCATGAGCGCGAACAAGGTCAATGTTGATGGTATCATGCTCTTCGAACAACCGTTTGCACGCGTAAGTCGGACTGTCCTTGGAGCGGGTACCTCTCACGGTGATGCATGTTAGGTACCTTACGAGAATTATCGCAAAGTATTCCGTGCATCACAGCGAAACATCGAGCGTGAATTGGGTAACGTACAGTCCTTGTCGAACGACCTCCAAAAACGTACAAAGAACAACGGGGTCAACCTTGAGGATGCGACCAAGGGTATTGACGGAATGATAGCGCGAGTGGAGAATCTGAAACGCAAGGTCGGGTCCTCATGTATTGGGCGCTCTGATGCTCACTCATCAGATGCGTATTCTGTACAGCTTTCGGACCTGCAGGACAACAATGGCAGGCCTACGCTTGATGTCACACATGAACGACTGCAACATCTTGCACTGGTAGAAGGCCTGCCGAACACGAACTGCCCTGATTTTTCACGATGGGCGGACACGCGGCTGGATCGATGGCTGGTCGACTGGACACTGCGCGCGGGCCGAGAGAAAACCGCGAGGAAACTTGCCCAAGAGAGGAATATTGATGTACGTTAACCTTGCAGTCAGCCTCTGTTGGACACCACGTTGAAAATTCATCTCCATGCAGACCCTTGTGGATATTGATCTTTTCATGGATATCCACAGGATTGAACGCGCACTCTGTCGGCACAGCTGCACTGAAGCTATAGCGTGGTGTAGTGAAAATAAAACGGCGTTGAGAAAAATTAGGGTAAGTTCGTGGGCTATGGCCTGCTGTACTTCCCGCAGCAATTTCCGGAACTTTGCAGAGCACTCTCGAGTTCGAACTCCGGCTGCAGGAATACATCGAATTGACCCGCGCTCGCAAAAACCAGGAAGCGATTGCATATGCGAGAAAGCACCTCATTCCGTGGCAGGAGACCCACTTGCAACAGATTACGCAAGCTATGGCGCTTCTCGCTGTTCAACCCTCGACAACCTGTGGGCAGTACAAGGTTTGTGCCCACAGATGCGATTCCGCTGGCTCTGATCACAGTGTAGCGCCTCTATGACGAGTCCCGCTGGACGTCTTTGATCCAAGCGTTCCGCCTTGCTATATATTCCCTGAACAGTTTGCCAACGGAGCCGCTATTGCACTTGGCGCTTTTCGCCGGACTCGCTTCCTTGAAGCTACCCGCTTGCTATGATCTCACGCATAATATCGATTGTCCAGTGTGTGATCCCAACATCAGCATTCTCGCGAAAGAGGTGCCCTTCAGTCATCATGCCAATTCGACCATTGTTTGCTACATGAGTGGTAAAATAATGGACGAGGATAATATGCCAATGGTATTTCCTAACGGATATGTTTACTCGACGGAGGTAGGGTAAATTTATACATAAACTCGACGCGACTTTGACGTTCCTGTTTTTTTTGTCAGGCGCTTGAGGACATGGCTGCCAAGAATAACGGCAAAGTCGTGTGCCCACGTTCCGGTGATGTCTATGACTTTGCTGCGCTGAAAAAGGTGTTCATCTCTTAAATTTTCCAATATTGTACATGACATTTTCTTCGCACCACTGTACAATGGTCGCTCTGGCACGAGAGCCGACGAGGTTATTGTTATTTTCACTGGACACGTGTTGAGTCGGTGGGACTTCGGAAGCGATGATTTGGTACATGCTCGAAAAGCCAAATAGCACAGGTAACTCATACCCTAAAGCGCTAGCGCATACGCCGCCTGCTCGTGTTGCTATATGTGCCCGCCCAACATGCGGTAGAATGGAATCAAGATCCTTGGGGATCGGGCCGTGCCACTTTCACACGGGCCGTCCAGCCTTTTTTTTCGCCTGCGCATTGGACTCACGTATTCGCTACCCTCGGCGTGGACACTTTCCGAAGTCACTTCCATTCTCAACCCCTCCAGAGTTAGAAAACGGTCGCCAAATTCTTGTTCCTGCCGTGTACAGTGATTCACCGGTACTTACCATCACTTGCGTCAATCCTGTATATCGACTTAAATCACACATATTTCTTGCTACAACCGGTCCTATCTCACAATGAGAGTTACTATTGTGAATGATCTCTACATGTGTGCATAAATTTTGCATGGTTTCTTAGCTACCATCCAATTTATGTGAGAAACTGCACAATTTTGTGCGTGTCGCTTACCAGACGTTGTATCTGGCTCTGAAAATGTATACATCACTTGCGTAGGATAGTTCATGACACCATCAAGACAGTAACCTGCCAATATGGACAGGAAGCCTCTTGCCGTCGACATGCCGAAGAGACGAGTGTTCAACATGATTATCACGTTTTACTAATTACCAAACATCTCATCGTAGTTTAGCTCCGACTTGAGCAGATGACTTGTCACCTGTCATCCAGACTGCCGAACACAACGAGCACACACGAAATGAGAGGGATGGGAACGATGAAGCGAGCGATGAAAGCGCTGGTTTCCATGACAGGAGTCAGCGCGGCACAGACACAGACTGACGATAAGATGACGATAAGATCGTTGGTAGTTACATAAGCTCTTGATATACTACATTTGGTCTGACGCAACTGATGGGCGGAAACAACATTCTCGGCTTCAAACTCCGAGGCCCGAACTCAGACGTGACAACCCTACAACTTTTCAGATGGCCCCCCCCAATTTTTTTTCAGAGACACATAAAGTATGAATCATAAGATTGATACTGATTGATCCAGTAAAAACGTTGTTAACAAGGGTGGAAAGTTTTGCTAACGCAAGTGCCGGTGAATCACTGTAGGACTTCCATATACGAGTGCAGGCCTTCGTCTGTCGCTTGGAATAGCACAGAAAGACTCGACGTAAAACTAAAGCGGACAGCTGTCATTCTCTCTTGGAACGAGATTCGGAGTGGCGGAGGGACAACGAGTACATCCTGAACGGATACCGCCCGTAAGCGCGTTTACGCCTTTGATGGCTTGTTTCAAGTTGAATGTGTGATTTCAACTTCAGGGCTCAAAACGAGTGAACTGGCTGCGTTGCTTCCATCTTTGGTTGTAAGTCGTGCCTTGGATGTACAGCCGTAAGCGAGCGCTCACGAACACTGCCCATTTACAAATGTGCAGACATGCATAATGAGACTGGTGGTGAACCCAACTGGTGTCTAGGCCTCATGCTGAACGTCGATCATCTCTGCTGAATGTTCACAGTCGCTTTTGGGGTGCAATGCTTTTCGCCATTCTGCTCACAACCTTCCGAACGAGACATGTGGAGGCGTACGAAACCGCGACGTGGGTCGATACCTTTGTCATTGCAATATTCCTTCTGTCTGCAATCTTCTGTCTGTCCGCCAGCGCTCTGTTTCATACGTCCACGTGTCACTCTAAACAAGTGTGTTTTCGTCATGCAGTCAATAGTTTATGATACTGAAAACAGTCAAGGTCTCTGCCAAATGAGTCATGCCTTAGACTACCTCAGAATCATAGGTTTGGATGATGCCATCACTTCGGGCACTGTAACCTATTGCTAATACTTCCTGATAGTGCTCACTGTTGGGTCGTTCATACCCTGCATTTCGTACGGATTTTTCTGCGATACCCTGTCTCAATGTTTCATTCCCTTGATATTGCACTTGCTGGGGTCTGTATGTGCTTTGTATAGTGTGACGGAGATTGACTGATAATACTGTCTGACGGTTGCCACGTATGTTGTCTTGAATCCCGAATATGCAAAGACAAGCCACATCGGGGGCAGGAACGGGGGTGTTTATTGCCCTCGGACTATCCGCGATCGTGCCTGTTACGCAGCTCGTCATAAGGCACGGTCCGTTGAAAGTATTTTCCGAGATGGCCTTTGGATGGCTGTTGAGTTCGGGAACACTACATTGTGGATGCATTAATTTAGTGCGTTCTTCTCGTTGCACACCTGACGGTTCTTTTTAATTTCATTCCCGCTCAGCGCGAACCGCATTCCGGAGCGGCTTACGCCTGGAAAGTTTGGTTATTTTTTTCGTGTCACACCAGATTTTCCACGTCTGCGTAGCCCTGGCCGCGCTGACCCATTGGTTCTGTGTGTTGACAGTGCTCGATCATCGGCATGTACGCCCAGTTAGGCGGCGTATGCCATGCATGACCAATTCACCGCGTCTTTCTCACGCCGTCCGGTGTGTGAGTGTGGGTGGAGGAGGGCCGTTATCGGACCTTTCGCCGGACCACGCCCAAGTGATAGACGGAGAGAGTGTACACGTTGAGGGGAGTGTTTCCGACGCTGCAAGCAATGCGTAATGGATAATCATTAGAAATTCGGTTGTGAAAAAACCGGCCTCACTCGGAGCCGCCATGCGGGCAATCTCACCACTATGGAGCTGTTCTTGGCATGTGATCCTCTCCAATTAGACAGGATATGCGGGCTTAGTGCTGGTTGATGGATCGATCGGCTTCCGACGGAAGTGCTACATATGACGAATGAATAAAAGTCCCTGGGCGCAATGTCACCGCCGCACGAATACCTCGAGGCGTAAAAATCTTCGCCTTAGGTACTTTGGCCGCGTACTGCGCGTTCAGGGTTGAGAGTCCCGTTCAAGGTTAGCACACGACTCGCACAGGCGACGGCGACTGAGCACGGGCAGGACATTTCGCCGAACCTACAGCATGGATTGTTGGTCCTCTACGCATTGCAGCATACGGCGGCCTCTCGCTGCACGTGAGTTCTTCCTCATATGACTTATTTTTACCCACCTGCAACATCGCGGAACCGAGGCGGATTGTCAAGATCTGGGTATCCGATTTGGATTCCGTCCGAGCAGGCTGCAGCAAGCGGTGCGATGGTAGGCACCTCTTGAACCATGCATGTTAAATGTCATTTCACAGGCTCAACGTGGTGCTGTACCTCGCTGGAGCTAGTAGTTAAAAGGGACGTCAATCGTCTGCCATCCCTCGCCGTCTTCCTCTCTTATCAAAAAGGCCTCCCCCATCCTTAACCATGTACACAGTCGGCTTGCAATCAGCCGCGGACGCCTTTCTTGTTTCAAGCTTCAAGGTCCAAGTGGTCTTGGCTCTCCTCATTCTTTTTGTCCTACTCCTGGTTGGCCACGGGTCATCTAAGGACGACCTCTCCGCACAAACCCCTGTTTACTTGCCCGGGTCTCATCTTCTCGCTATCGCCCCGTTCTTTCGGCGACGCTTCGACTTTCTCAATGACGGTTTCCGCAAGACGGGGGAGAAGTTGTTCCAATTTAACATGCTGCGTGTTCGTGCCCAGCCTCTCGGACTGTAACGTGGGGTATTGACATCATCCCCAGGAGACCGTCATAGTCGTATCCGGGGAATCCGCACGAAAAGCGTTCTTCGCGAACAGGGCGTTTGATCTGACGGAAGGGTTTAAGGTTCTGTCTGGTGCGGTATGTGCCGCCTTGTCTAGCCCGTCTGTCCTAGTTGTAATGCCGTCACTTCAAGATCCCTATGGTCAAGGGTGTCACCTCGGACCTTCAATCCCGTAGAATAGCACAGATTCACAAACGGCTTGCCTCGGTACAGAAAGACGACCACCTTCGACAACGTACGTGCTGCCAATCGTTGTTCGCCCATGTCGCTGACTTCCCTCATGCAGTCATCGTGCCCATTCTGGACGATTGCTGCCGGGTCATGGACACTTGGGGAGCAAGTGGAACAATTGATCCCTTTGAAAAGATTTACGAAGTACGTTCCCGTATGGCTTCGCTGTGTTCCTTGCAATTGATGGACGCTCGTTCGCATTAGCTTGTTTTCCAAACTACTGTACGCAGCATAGCTAGTCAAGAAATTGCGGACGACCCTGCACTGGTTGCGCGGCTCAAGAACTTGTATGATATATTGGACAGTGGAACGACGCCTACGACTATTCTGCTTCCATGGCTTCCTGCCCCAAGCATGGTCAAGAAATTATTCGCGACCAAGGAGGTATACGACATTGTCTCACGCGCCATCGACCTACGTGTGAAGAGCGGAAAGATCCAAAATGACACGCTTCAAATGCTCATTGACGCGGAGGACGAACGATTGGTGATGGTGGGGGTAAGTGATCAGATGTTAGCTTGCTGACACCGCGTTGACTTGCTTTTAGTTCATAATGGGCCTACTGGTTGCCGGCGCTAGAGCAACCGGTACCACCGCGTCATGGCTTATAACCTTTCTTGGCAACAACGTGGAGTGGAAAGACAAGGCCATACGAGAGATCGAAGAACTTCTGTTGATGTACTCTCCGGAAGCGGCGGCCAACACTTCTCTCTCGACACGTTTGGCATCCATCCCGCTAGAAGCCTGGGAAGCAGAAACACCTGTTCTCGATGCCCTTATCCACGAGACACTTCGAATCGCGCAGCCACACACAGCCATGCGTCGCAACCTCGGACCTGACACGGTCATTGATTCCAAAACGATCCCTTCAGGGGCATACGTAGTTTATCCATTCTCGGACGTTCATCTTAACCCGGAACTATACCCCGATCCGTGGAAATTCGACCCGAGCCGCAAGGAGGCGAAGACGCCGTTCGGCTACGTTGGGTGGGGAGGTGGTAAGTTGTATGCATCATTACGTCGTTTGCTGTGGAATTGACAGCGGATGTTTCACAGGTAAAACCATCTGCCTGGGACAACGTTTGGCAAGAATTGAGCTCAAGCTCATCACTTCGATGATGCTCCTGCGGTTTCGATATTCGATTGTGGACTCGAGGGGTGCACGACCGGATCCCCTACCACGGCCGAACTGGAACGATATCCTGTTGTGTCGGCCGGACAAAGATATTTATTACCTCGCTTATGACAGGGCTGGACTGTCACTATAGGTCAAGCTGGACATTGACCACTGGACTCGTTTTTGCGGCAACACCGAACTGTATCATGCACACATTACATCACGCCACCCACGCTCGTTTTTCGGCTCAGTTCTGGCACCTTTTATATTATGTTTAACGATTGAATATTTCCAGGATTTTGAACTTGGGACTCGTGCGTACATTGTTGATACATATATATTACCGACTCATATTAACCATACTTGTCCTAGTCGCGCCATTTGTTGTATTTCACCCGTATTACACGCATCACCCATATACCTGGTTTTAAAAAAAATTATATTACCAATACGCGTAATTTCCATTTTGGTAGACTTCTCATTGTCGAACTCCACGTATACGAGAATGAGTATTGGGCTGGTCTGGATGCACAACGATGCGAGTCCAGGCAAGTCAGTAAGTTTAGTATGCATCAAGCATGACATGTAAAACGACACGTTCATAATAGCGTTGGTGGAATAGAAACAGCAAAAAACGTCTGTCTATTGGGACAGACGTCATCTGAAGAAGAGCTTGTCGTTTGACTGTGCTCGTGTCCGTGTCTGACGGGACCGTGGTCTGTCATTCTGCCCAGCCTGAGAGAGGATCTGAACGGCCCTGTCCTTTTCCTCTTGTCTCCTTCTCGCGATCCAGTCTTCTCTGCTCCTTCTTTCTTTCTCTGCCAAATGAGCGCGCTTCTCTCTCGATGGCTCCCACTTGCTCCGTAATATCCGGCGGACAGCTTCTGGGCTGATCTTGAACTTGTCCGCGAGCACCGCACACGAGAATGTGCCCTTGTCGAACGCATGCAGGGAACGAAGTCCGTCCATGGCATCACGCGACAGTTTACGCGTGGGGCTCCAGCCATCTGGGAACACCTCCTTCATCTTTTCGCGATGCCGTCGCCACTGCTCAGGGGTTGGAGCTGCATCGGGGCGTTCTTTGGGCGGTGGTGGAGGCTCGTCCTCGCTGAGATCAAGCGTGGGTGCGTCGTTTTCAGAGAGCAGGGACATGGGTGGAACGTGTCCGGCCAACTGCCAGTTACGGGGTGGAATGCGCTGGGAGTAGAGACGACGGCAGTGGATTCGCAGGGACATGTACATGGTGGTGTACATACTTGGCGTAGTGGTTGTGTGAGTTCGCAAAGTCGTTTAGCACTCCGCGATACCCGGCATCCCCCGGTCAGCCTGAGTGTGGGTGCGTGTCGGTTCGCAACTCCCAGAGCGACGACGAGCGCAGTCATGGCGGACGTGTCCGACGACAAGATCAACAAAGGTCAGCTCCGTCGACCATGGCTCCGTAGCTGCAGGCTGAACTACTAGTGCCGCAGCCTACTTGGACGTGCGGGATGACAAGTCCGATACGAACTGGCTACTGTTGGATTACGAGGTCGGCCGCCCACATCGTTGTGATGGCACCATGCCCTGCTCACACACACCAGTCCGATCTCTCAGACAAGCTCGTGGTCACCAATACCGGCACGGGCGGCCTAGATGAGCTCCGGGATGCGCTCAATGACTCCAGGGCCTCTTACGGCTATGCACGTGTCACTTATTCCAATGACAAAGAGTCCAAGCGGGAAAAGTTCATCTTCGTCGTATGGATCGGATCGGGATGCAAGGTAATGCGGAAAGCCAAGGTTCGCTTTTTGTTTTACGTGCAACACCGCGTGCATCTGTCACACCGTCGGCACCCTCTGTTGTTCCGGACCCACGGACAGTGTGGGTTTCAGACGGGCCATCACACACCCTCTTCACCCTAGTAGTGATGTCAACATGTTCATCCACTCACTTTGTCCGTATAGATTTCTGTACATACTGCAGATGTCAAAAAGGCGCTGCGTGTTTACTCAATCGAGGTGGCTGCACGCGAAAGGGACGATTTGAAGCAGGAGCCTATCGTATCCAGACTGCGCAAGGCGAGTGATGCTGTGCACTCGCACTCCTTTCCTGACTGGCGATGCAGGCCGGTGGCGCAAGCTATGATGGGGTCTAACCTGTATTGTCCACTTCATGGCTACCTCGGACACAGTACGGTACACTTGACCATGTCAAACGCAAATGTCCGCCATTGCCTGCGTCATTTATCAGTGGCGACTAGATTGACACCGCCGCGACATACCAAAAAAGTCGCATCGATCCTTCTGAACCCTATGTGGGTATGTGCATCACCATGCATCTCCACCGCAGTGGTGTGTTGTTCAATTGGCGACATGGGCAAACCTTGTTAGCTTGCGGATGCCTTCGTCTGTCAACCGCATGCCCATCCAGCCGTCCATGCGCTTAGCCGACAGCACTGTTTCGTAGAACGCGATGGACGGCTCATTCCACTACCAATATTTTGTGAACTCACAGTACAGCCATTCAAGCATGGCACCCACCGTGAGTACGGACCAATCGAGACGTCCGCAATCCTGTCAGGAAAAGCCGAGCGCTGTTGGCCAACAACAAAAAAGGCCGATAAGCAAGTTACCTTTTCCAGTGCTACTTTACCAAGCTCTGCGAATAGCGCCTTCCCAATTCCCATGTTCCTAAACTCTGGGTTCACAAACAAGTCCTCGAGCTGCGTTTGATGGTCGCGTCGAGCATATAGCCAGTTGTGTGGATGGACGTACGTACAGCCCCGGTTTTCCTGTCCACGTGGAAAAGTTAAAAAAGTAGAGGGCCATCCCGACGGCCGCGCCAGGGTGTTCGAGTGTGCCGCGAAATGCGAGGAGGGCGTGTGCGTAGCCCTTGTCGAATATATTTTCTGTGAACTGCAGCGGATGGGTGATGATGATCGTGGTAGATAGGGGTGCGTACCAGCTCGCGAGTGGCCTTGGCGGAGTCGGGCTCCTTCTCATACGTGGCCTATGTCGCGTGTGAATGTGGGTCGTACCGTGCACGGATCGGGCACATACAAGGTCGCGGACGAGTTGGAGAAGGTCGTCCTGAGAGATGCGGTCAGCGATGAGCACGAGGACGAGGACGATACGCACGACGTCGTCGACGGTGGCAGGACGGATGTGGAACTGGAGGGAGGACATGGACGATAAGAAGAGAGATTATCTTATCTGTGCATCGCTGAGTTGATTACCAAGGTAGCTTGTGTGCGCTTGTTTGGTGCAAACCTTGTTTGTGCGTTTTCATCGTACACTAAACACACCTTCACCTGCGCAGGCATCTCTGATCCTCAACCACCACCACCTCATGGATCCAGCAAAATTGGCCAAACTGCAGGCTCAGGCTGCGGCCAACCGGCTTGGTGAGCGATATTTGGTCAGCCATGCCCGCGGTGGACCATCGCTTCATCTCTCTACATATCCCCCAAATCATCACTTCTAACATGCTCCAGGTGGAAAGGGCACCATGCGTCGGAAGGTCGTCCGAAAAACCAAGCCCTCTGCCGCACAAGACGATAAAAAACTACAGGCAGCCCTCAAAAAACTCAATGTACAACCTATCCCCGGAGTAGAGGAAGTAAACATGTTTAGAGAGGACGGAAACGTACTACATTTTACCGCTCCAAAAGGCACGTCACGTTTCTGTCACCCTGAGTCCATGGCCTGTACACTGCTTTTGCTGCAACGTGTTCCGTCGGACGAGATCTGGGGTATTAATCTTGGGTTACTATTTCTGAACAGTTCATGCCGCGGTGTCCGCCAACACTTTTGCGATTTACGGTGCTGGCCACGTCAAGGAGCTCACAGAGCTCGTCCCCGGTATTTTGAACCAGCTCGGCCCAGACTCTCTCGCATCACTGCGCAAGCTCGCAGAATCGTACCAAGCGATCCAGCAAGGGCAGCAGAGGCCTTCGGCAGGCGGTGCTGAAGATGACGACGACGTTCCCGATCTAGTCGAGAACTTTGACGTCGAGGGCGAGCAGGCGGCAGGGGCGGGGGCCGATGGGCAGGAAAAACTGGACGACGTGAACTAAACACACGTGAGAAAGGCGTGGTGTATGTTTGCGAGCAAGGACGTGGCTGGAGGAACTATCACGCGGGTCTGTTGACGGCAGGGAAAGGAGTTGTGGTGCATGTTTGGACGATGATGGTTCTTTCTGTCGATGTCTCCTTTAGTATGCGTTTGACGACTTTCCCTCACCTTGCTTTGATCCGCGATGATTTGTATCCCAGGGTTATGCACCTGTTTGCTTGTCCGCTGCCCCACGCTTGTTCAATTGCTTGGTTTGTTTCTGCTTGCCTGTCGTCTCCGTCACTGTTTTTTTCCCTCCATGCATTCGATGACTCACTCGCTCGCATTCTGAATTGTCCCTGCTATCCAGGCAGCCGCCACTACCCTAACCCTGCGGGCAGCATGCCTCAGGGAAGAGTTTGTGTGCCGTCAAAGTCAAAATACAGCGGTAGACTAATAGAGCTAACTTGCTTGGCGTTCGTACCTTGACCCACCCTTCCAAAACCACTTGCCATGCGAGCATGATTACGTCCAAGAAACATCTGTTTTCCTGCTGGCTCAGGTTGGTAAGTACGCCGGGAAACAATCGAAAAGTTCGGGGTCACTCTGGGGGCTTCGGGGGTTTCATGAATGATCAATGATCATCCGCGTACGCTTGCGAATTCATCTCGCTCTGCCCTCCGGGCCGCCGCGCGTGCGGGGGGCCCCGAGATTCGATTAAAATGTCGGCATCGACATCGCTCGCGGCCAGTTGCGGTGGCACCAGCGTGGCACTAGTACTAGTAGTGACAGTCTCTAACCGCCGGCTGCTAAAGCGCTAGCCAGCTGGTCGATCTTTTTTCACGATCGACAACCCCATACCGGTACTAGGATGTCCCCCACCTGACCATCGTCCTCGGATTCGTTGGCTCGCAAGAATAGATATATCTGAAGAAAACTCGCACCCATCATGTCAGATGATCATGCCCCAACGCCGCTGACATCCTAATCTCAGCGCGCATCCATAAAAGCCGGTCGCCGCACGGCAACAGAAGCGTTGCGTCGTTCCCTCGACTGAGCTCACGGCGCATTTCCGTCCCCCTGTCCAAAATGTCCAGGAAGATAACCCATTTCGAGACACACGGTAAGCGAATTCTGGTCGCAACTTCGAGTCACTTTCGACGCGTCCGCGGTCCTTAGACGTGCGTTTCCCGACATCCGCCACCGGCGATGGTGCCGATGCGATGTAAGTCACCCTTTCCGATCGCGGTACTCCGCTGAGAACTGTCGGGGGCTCGTCTGATGTCCTGATATGATCGTACCGCAGGAATACGGATTGCGACTACTCCGCGGCCTATGTCACATTTTACACCAGTCACGGGCTGGTGGGACATGGTATGACGTTCACCATCGGTCGTGGAACGGATGTCGTGAGTAATTACGGGTGCTTGTACGATGAGGGTGGGAGCGACGCGTGACCAGGTTTGCCATGCCATCCAAGTATTCGCGCAGCGCCTGATCGGCCGCGATCCCGAGGAGTTTTTCAAGAACATGGGCCAGGCATGGGATTGGATGTCGAGCGACTCTCAGCTTCGCTGGTAAGCATCCGCAATTGGCGTGGAATCAATGCGAAGCTAATCTCGCGCGATGGCAAAGGATCGGCCCGGAGAAG